>PVJH01019867.1:0-41836 GCA_004026705.1 Nesogale talazaci | reverse complement strand
TAGCGGCTCGTAATGGGGGGTGGGGGGGGGGAGGAGGAATGGGGACTTAGCAACAGTGAGTAAAAGAGGAAAGAACATGTTCCAAAATGGATTGTGGAGATGATTGCACACATCTTCTTAAGATGACTGAACTGTTGAATTGTAGGACTTGTGAGTCGTATGCCAATAAAAATGGTTGGGGGGAAAGAAAGATCTCCTAAGGGTAAAATGTGGGACAAATCTGCAGTCCTTTGTGGGTTATGATAGAAGCAGCCAAGTAGCATAAGCTTCTGTCTTTATCCTATTTTAATTATGTCCATTAAAGAATAACTAGGAGAACATTTAATGTTTCAGAAGTCTGGAGGGATAGACCGTGTGCATTAATTAAGAAAGAGAAGTTGGTTTCGCAAACAATCCCTCTCTTTTAGCACAAGGACCGAGGAAGAAACGAGCAGCGCTTGTCTGTCAGTCTGTCCTGCTGTGGTCCTGTTCAGGTTGCTGGGATGCTCAGCACTGTGCCCAGTGTCAGATGCTAGTGGGTTTTCCAGAGGAAATCACGAGGGAGAAGGACCTGGTGATGTACTTCTTTCTAACAGCAGTAGGCCAGCCGCAGAGCATGGTCTCGGAGTGCTGGGAGACGAAGCACTCACAGGACTCTGAGCAAGAGCTGCCTCTTCAGATCATCTATGAACTCTAAGAGTGTTAGAGACCTTCGTTTGCCTATGTAGCATCACTCAACATGAGAATTACCAGCTGCAAACACTCATTAGTAATCAGAATGTGGACTGTGCAAAGTGTGGATATAAGAAGGTGAGAAGCTATAAAAGATGAGGTAAAAGTGCACAGAGATCATATCCTCAGCCTTCATGAGCTGAAATGGATGAGGACTGGCCATTGTGAATTGGACCAACCTATGCCCAGGGTGACAAAGAAGAGTGACCTCACGGTATCCTGAATCACAACCCGTCAGGGATAAAGGAAAGAGTCATGCACTCACACAGAGGACCAGAGAGTGCTGCTACCATGCAGATTCACACACAAGCCACTGAGACCAAGGATGAGGAGATTGACAGTTTTGACTAGCGTCTGCAGGATGAAATTGATCAAGGGGCCAATGAGGAGGCCTGATAATCACCAGTGATTGGAATGTGAGAGTTGGGCACTGAGAAAGATGGGTAGCTGGAAGAAACGAGGGAGCGTGGTGATGGAGAGAACTCCAGTGATCTCCTGATGGGATGTTGCAAGGCCAGTGACTTAACTCATCGCACATGTATTGCTTCAATCACATGACGAGTGGCTGTACAAGTCGGGGGAGACGAGGCTGTGGGCCCCCTTAAAAAGCGAGTCTCTCAGAAACCCACAGGGACAGCGACCCTGCCCAGAAGGGCACCGTGAGTGAGAATAGACAGCAAGCTTGATTGTTTACCCCCGTGGAAGGGACCCCAGTGGCACAATGTGTTGGCCACGTACTGGCTGTTACTCCAAAGGCGGGTAGTTTACACCTGTCAGCCGCTCTGGGAGAAAGATGGGGCAATCTGCTTTCATAAATATGTACAGCTTCATAAGCCCCAGAGAACTGTATTTCCAAGTCTTAGAGACTGCTAGGAGTGGGCTTGGTTCCCGTTTTGTTTTTCCACACGCTGTCCGTCCGGGCGCAGGGTGGCTCTGTGCACAGCGGCACGATGCCCTGCCCGGGTCTGTGCTAGCCTCACTGCTGTGCTTATCTCTCAGTCCCCTCACTGTAGCCACGGTGTCAGTCCAGCTTGTCAAAAAAGTTCTTCTCATTATACTCCCCCTCCACTTTACCACGCACGATAACCTCCCCGTGGACTGTCTCTCACAACAACATGTCTGAAGTCCGTGAGACAGATGGAATCTCACCACCATGTCTCTCAGGAGCTCTCTGGCCTTATTTCTTCCAAGACAGATTTGTTTGCTCTTTTCTCAGTCCGTGGTAATTTCAGTTTTCAATTCTTCTTCAGTCTTTCTTATTCAAAGTCCCGCTTTCATATGCATGCGATTCAATTGAAGACACCATGGATTAACAAACAGACAAAAACATATTGTTGAGAATGGAGGGGGGGTGTTGGAACAGAGACCCAAAGCCCATCTGTGGACAATAAAACAGTCCCCCACAGAGGGACCTCGGGGAAGGGACGAGTCAACCAGGGTGCAGTAAAGCATCCATGTAGCACACACTTTTCCTCTGGTTCCTTGAGGCTTCCTCATCCGCCACTAACCGTAATCCGTAACCCCAGTGCTGCTTCGCAATGCAGACTAGACTGGAGCATGTGCACAGGTGTAGATAAGAGACGGGGGCTCTCAACACAGAATCCAGGAACAGGAGTGGGAATGGTGATACCACAGGATAGGGAGAAGGCGGGGAGAGGGAGAAAGGGGGAACCGATCACAATGATCGATACATAACCATACACACCCCTCTTCAGAGAGAAGAACAATAGAAAGCACAGGGGAAAGGAGACGATGGTTGGTATGAGAGACGGAAATAATAATAATTTATAATCTGTCAGGGGTAATGAGGGCAGGTAGGGAGGGGGAAAAAGAGGAGCTGTTGCTAAGGACTCACTAGAAAGTAAATGCCTAGAAAAGAATGAGGGCAACATATATGCAAACTTGCCGGATGCAATCAATGTATGAAGTGTGGCAAGAGTTGTACGAGTCCGCAATAAAATGATTTTTTAATTAAAAAAAGACAATACTCTGGATTGGGTCAGGTGCACCTTTTTCCTCAAAGTAACAGCCATGCTTTTTCACACTTTAAAGAGATCTTGCGGTGTCCTTTGGTCTCTGACTGCTGCCTCCATGAGCATTGATTGTGGATCCACGCAGGACAACATCCTATGTTCTCCACTGGTCATATTGAGAGCACCATATTTACAAGTGGGCCTTGTTCGTTAGTACACTGGAATAAAATGGGAAAAGCTCAGTATCATTACTTAAAATGAAATCAGGGACTGGCTGAGGAACTAGACCGTTAATTACTCTTATGCAACTTCAAGTTAAAGTTGAAGAAAATCAAATCTGGTTCAAGAAGACACAATGTCTGACTTTGGATATAAACTGAAAAAAGAAAATACTACTATAACATCATAGAAGCCCTTTCTAAACAAATATGCTTCTTGATATAGCCTCCGTTTAATTCTCTACTTCTTAAAGCGATGTTTTAAAGAAATCTGCCTCTTTAATATAATTTATGTGCCCAAACTGTCCTTGAGTGACTCACGTCATATTTGTTTAGTGTTCTTGAGTCTGAGGCACAGCAGGGACAGGCGCAGGGCTTGGAAGGGTAAGGTTTCTGAGTAAAATTCTCCGAGGGTGGCCCTGGCTGCCCTCGAAGGATGAGTAGGGGCATTGTCATCATGGCAAAGAATTCCTCAGCTCAACTCTCCAGCCCAGGATCATCCTGTTTCCCCTGAGGAAATCTATCACGCTTACCCCTCTGGACTCATCCCAAACAGTCACCTTGACCTTCTCAGCTGACCTTCTGCCTTGAATTGAACTGGCCCAGCAGAGCCTTTTGAAAGCCACTGTTTGGATTAGAATTCACTCCTTGATCATTGTGGTAAATAAAAAAGGTGTCCCTGATTGTGATTTATTCTGCAACATTGCCTTCATTAACTTCAATCTTGCTTAAAACAAAACAAAGACTCATGGAAAAAGGAGCTCTTTTTGCCAGCTGATCGCTGCTAAGTGTTTTTTGGGGTGGGGTGGGTGGGAGAAGTCACTGTAATAAGACTAAGACATCTGCCTCATCCACTATCAGAGGGAAATGTAAAGACATTTGGTTTGGAATGCAGCCATGTAATGAACTGGACCTCAAGTGGTAACCTATGCTACTTCCTCACTTACCTTGGTGCGTCCCACCTGAAGTTAAAGATCCTCTCAAGAATAGATTTAAAGCAATGGTTCTCAAACTTCCTAATGCTGCCACCCTTTAAAAAAGTTCCTTTTATGGGGGTAACCCCCCCCAACCATAAAATGATTTTCGTTGCTACATCATAGCTGTAATTTTGCTACTGTTATGAATTGGGCAACCCCTGTGGAAGGGTTGTTCAACCCCCAAAAGGGTTGCCATCCACAGGTTGAAAACTGTTGGTTTAAAGCATTGAATACTAGTGATTGAATAGAAGATTAGTGGTGGGATGACATCAAGGACAGTATACATTGTAGAAGATTTAATTAAAACGATAAGCAAAATGTGTTCATATGTGACCCTGAAACTTACTCTTGACTGTAGACTAACTAAAAGCAAGAGAATAGACAATGCTTTAAACATGTGAACAGAAGGGTTGGAGGAGGGACAGCTCAAGAAGACAGAATGTAACAATGAGTTAGAAAGCTGAAAGGGTAGGGTACATGGCATTTCTCAAGCTGAAATAAGTGAAGAGAAGTTCAAGTCTTGAAATACTGAAGGATTCTATTGAAGGTTGAATGATGCAGGAAACGCCAAAAGAAGATGGAAGGAATACATAGAATCACTGTACCAAGGAGTTGGTCGACATTCAGTTATTTCAGGTATATATAGTACCTGGACTCATTCCAAAGAAAGATCATCTAACCTAATATAGAATTTATCAAATAATAGCATTAATATCACATGAAAGTGAAAATTACCTGGACATAATTAAAAACAATTACAGCCATATATTAACAGAGAACAGCCAGAAATTCAAGCAGACTTCTCAAGAGGACATGAAATAAGAAACAGCGTTGTTGGTGTCTGATCGATCTTAGTAGCAAACAGAAAATAGCAGAAACATGTCACCTCTTGACTGTGCAGTGGCATTCAACTGTGTGGATCATCGCAAACTGTGGAACATTGTGACAAGTGTAATTGTGTTCCCGTGGGGCCAGTACACAGACAAAGAGGCGATCATACGAACAGCATTGTTTTAAATCAGGAAACCTGTGCGTCGGGTGTAACCTTTTACCATACTGTTTAATCTGTGTACAAAGAATTCAGGTAGCTGGGTGACATGAAGACGCTTGTATCAGGAGAAGAGGAATACTTATTAATAGCCTGTGATACATAGATGGCACGACCTTGCTCGTTAATACAGGACAGGAAGTATTTACTGATGAGGTGCGAAGAGGGCAGCCTTCCGTGTGGCTCACAGCTCAACATGAAGCAGAGTGCTTCACGCCCGGACCAGCAAGCAACATCACAATACACGGGGGAGACTTTCTTTTACTTGGATCCACGATCAATACCTAGGGAAGCAGCAGAGAAAGAAAAATCAGACGACATACATTACATTGGGAAAACTGCAAAAGGCTTCTTTCAAGGGTTAGAAAGCAAAGACATCACTCTGAGCACTCTGCTGTGCATGCCCCCAGCCAGGAAATTTCCACATTCCATGTGAACCAAGCAGAGGGAGGAAGTCTTGGTGTCTTGAGTTACAGTGTTAACCAAGAATATCCAACACCACGAACTGCTAGAAAAATGAACCAATTTGCCTCCAAAGAAAGACAGACAGAGGGCTCCTTTGAAGCCAGGATTGGGGAATTGCTTCTCATACACTTCAGACATATCATCAGGGACCAGTTCCCGGAGAGGACATGGCGCTGGATACCGTAGAAGGTCAGAGACGAGAGAAAGCCATTCCACATGGTGGACTGGCACAATGGCCGCAGTGGTGGGCTCACACCTAGCTGTGCGTGTGCGCCTGTGCAGGCCTGGGCTCTGTTTCCTTTAGGACCGGCTGGATGGCAGCGAACAACAGGAGACAGTTACAGAAGTCATAACTGTTGCCCATAAAGTGGCGAAGTCATTAGCAGGGCCATTCTTAAGTTTAAGTATCCTTTTGGTAATGAAATGCCATGGTGGAGTGGTTCTTGAGATAATATTCTTTTTAAACGACTAGACTTGAACAGAGGAGAACACTCTGCTTGCCTATTTTCCTAGAAGTGATGCATGATTTTAAATATTCTTTTATTCAATTTAGTGTTCTGATACTGATTTAAAATTTTGTTACCCTTAAAGCATACCAAGGAGAGAAGTGTGTAACTTTTTTATTGGCAATTTTGTTAGTTAATACTTCTTTCCCCAAATTTTTGATGTGTTTCAAATCCTGGGATTGTATTGTAAGCTCTGTTTTATCCTTACCAGGTTTTCACGCCGTAGAGGTTGTGGTCGGCAGGAGTAACCCTGAACAGCAGAGTGTAGTCTGCATATGCACATGTTCATTCGTAGACTCAGCACACCTTTACCTGAAGGTCCCCTCTCTGTGAACCTCTGTACCATCTACAGAGATAGAAAGAAGACTGACCCACCCTTTGGCACTTATGAGCTAGTGAGGAAGACAGACAAGTGACAAGAAAACTACAGTCACGTGCGTGTGTTTATAAAAGCATATCTGGGTTGCTAAGAGGACAGAAGAGTGGAGTCAGGTGACTTGGCTTGAGGCAGTAGGGAAGGCTCCTCGGATGTCGGTAAACATTGGACTGCTAACCTCAGGGTCAGCAGTTCAAACCCCCTAACTGCTCCTCAGGAGAAAGATGAAGCTCTCTGCTTCCATTAAGAGGTACTCCCTTGGAATCCCTACAAAGGGTTGCAATGGTTGGGAATTGACTTGGTTTTAGTGGGTCCCAGAAGGAAGGGTGCCTGACCTAGAGAACAGGAGTTTGCCTGCCACAGGAGGAAAGGAGCTTCACGTCAGACAGGAATGGCACCGTGGGTGATTTGTAGAGAAGAAAGAGTATTTTTTGGCAAGCATCTGTTGAGGAGCTACTTCATGTGAACCATATCTAGTACCCAGTATGTAGAGAGTGAAAATACATCAACTTTACGCCTCTTGAAACTTACAGCCTATTTGAAGGAAGAACCCCAGACCATCGGACTGCCATCAAGTCTATGACAAGCCATACCCACCCAATATGAGGGAAGATATTAATAAAAATCATCACACATGCATATAAAGTATAGTTGTGCTAAGATTAGCCAAGGGGAAGCCCAAGATGCTGTGAGGATGAGTGGTCAAGCTGGGGTTGGGGATGCTTTCCCTGAGGAAGGAACACTCCGCCAGAGAATTGCAGGGCAGGGCTGTCAGCCAAGATGGCACAGAGCTCTGTAGGTCTCATTAAAGCCTGTCCTGGAGCACAGAGGATCTTCAAGGCCTTTTGAGATCTGCATGGAGTTCACGATGGGAGGATGGGAGCATCTGGGAAGAGAGGCGTTAGTCCTGGAGAGGTGGGCAGGTGCAGGATCCTATAAGACTTGGTGGACTAGTTCAAGAAATGTGGTTGGCCTTAAAGTAGTGGTTGTAGCCACCATCAACTTGGCCTCCAACTCACAGTGACTCCATGCACAAGGGAATGGAATGGAATGCTTGGTCCAGGATCAATTGTAGAGATCAAACCATCTTTCTAGAATAGAGGTCAGTCAATGCTCATGGATCCTGGTGTAGAATCATCCTTTACTGTGGGTGTCTGCAAAGGCTAAAGGGGGAATATCAGTTTTGTTTCATTTTCCCTTGGAGTCGTGTGTTTACTGTGTCTCATCTACCCATCTGTCTCAGGTGAAAGCCCATGGCCAAATGGCTACAGCCAAAGCAAGCACAAATGAATCTGAATGGTAGGTGCTGAAAGGGATCCCCATGGTTACGCTGTCCGGTGGATGGCAGTCATTGTCGGGCAATGGAATTATTTGGAAAGCTTAAAAAAATCCCTGTCAGGCACCATCTCAGGTCATTTAAAAGGGAATCTTGTGCAATGGAACCTGGTCATGACTATTTTATAAGAAGACCTTCAGCGGGTTTTGCAGCACAACCAAGGTTAAGAATCACCTATATAGTGTAACCTCATTTAGGTAAATATTGAATCCCAAGGGTTTGGGTGACTGGCCTAAGGTTGTAGTTAGTGAAAGATGAGAGTCTGATCTTCTGCCTCAGAGTCTGGCCAATGCATGTGGACCTTAGGCCTGAATCTTGCCTGAGCTGAGTTAAGCGTTGAGCTTCACTCTATGATCTCCCAAAATGAAGAGATTGCGCAAGATCATTTCCATGGTGTCTTTGAGGAATACCAGGCTATGCCTGGATAGGTTCAAACCCGCGGCGGTCTGTCACCTGGGTCTCCTGGGGTGACCTGTGCCTGGCTGTGATGCTGAAAGCTATGTCCATTGATATTTCACATATCAGCAGGGTTGCCCATGATGGACCAGCTGTCACGGGGCTTCCAGAATAAGCTAGGAAAGCATGCTTGGAGACCCACTTCTGAAAATTAGCCAGTGGATGAATCATAAGAGAATATGGTCTGATAGTTGTGCTGCAGGCTGAAGCCCCTACACACTAGCTGTCACCACGGACACCGTCATGTCCACAGTTGTGAAGGCCGTGGAGCCCCGGGCCGGGTAAGTCTCTAGGGTTGAAATGAGTCCGAGACAACTCAGGAGCAATGAAGGTCAGCAACAGTCAATGGCAGCTAACACCAAGTTTCATCCATTGCTGCTGGGCGCCAGCCAGGAGATGCACCTTAGAATAGAGAGACTAGCTGCCCCACTGGGTGTCCTAGGGTGCGGTCTTTGTAGATAGAGATTGCCAGGTCTTTCTTCTGCAGCTGTGCTGGGTGGGTTTGAAACACCAACGTTTCGATGAGCAGCAGGAAACTCCCATTGCGCTGCTAGGGGGCCCTCGTGTCGTGCACGCATTTTATTTTTTATTAGCTAGACTGACAGCAAGGAGTCTTGGAGGCGTAGTGGGCTATGCACTGGGCTGCTGACTGAAAGGTGAGCAGTTCATACCCACCAGCTGCTCCCTGGGAGGGAGTCGGGGGCTTCTACCACCGTCAGGAGTTCCAGTCTGGGAGACCCCCAGGGGCAGTGACTCCATGGCAGGGAGGGGTTTTGTTGTTTGGGGGAAGGCACATTCTTGTTGTTGACATTTTTTATTAGTGATCAATCTACTAGATAGCAAGCAGTGTGCTTTTAGTTTATGTAACATATAGAATACATAGGCTTTTAATACCTATAAAATGCTACCTGATTGTCACAGAAATACTGTAAGACAGGTTTCTGACGATCCTGCGGAGGAATCCTCGTCTGACTGCTTTGGCAGATTACCGTTGAGTAGCCTTGGACGGCGGTTGTCTTCTGACATGTCACCGTCTGGATAATTTCACACATCTGCAGAACTACTTGAGGTTGTTAAATTTTATCTTCATATTTGCCAATATATAAGTAAAACATGAGACAAGATTGTTCCATCCTGGTAACCTATAATATATAGAATAAAATGCAGTATACTATAGTATGGCAACCATAATAATAGGCCCTACCCTTATATCCAGATAAACCCAGGAAATGTTATTTGAAATCTCAACTGTTATTTTAAATGACTGTCATTTCTGGCTGTAAGAGCAGGGCTTCTGGTAGCCCCTCCTCTCCCATGTCACATAGCATTGTCTTTGGCATTTAATAAATATTGGCTGCCTTTCCTACTCTCTTTGGTATTAATATCCCACAGTTTATTTTTCCATATGTATCACAACTGGAATTTTTATTTTAGTGTTATCTGTCAGTGAATTATAATTGACACTCACTAAGACCAATGAATAAGTTATTTCAATAAACATTTCTTATAGTATTATTTATAGTCACACTTATGCTTGTCCATGCATTTATGACTGGGTAAGGATTTTTTTCAAACATTTTCTCCCTGAATAGACCTCTGAGAAGGCAAGGCCCAGTAGACTGATAGTTTGAGCCATGTTCAAATGAAAGGCAGTCCTTCTAAAGCAAACTCAGCTGTCCTTCAGCTGCTGCATTTTAATTCTGTCCCAAAGGTAGAGCATGGTTCTCAGGTGATAACACCACGAACTCTCCCATGGTGCAGACCTGCTTTCTGCACAGAACCCCTTGGAGGACCGCCCATACACAGTGGTGCTGCTTGACTTTTGTCACCAACCTCCACTTGTGTGCATGTCAAAAGACAAGCATCGCCAGGTAGTACTGTGGCAGTCATGTACTCGTATGTCAATTTCATTATTGGGAGTCTAGGGGTGGAGTCTAGCCTGTCAATCTGGAGATAGCCAATGAGTAGCCAATGAGGTCTCTGTGTGGGCATGGCTTTCTCCTGAGAATTCTGGGAATTCTGGAGTAGAGAGACTTGACTGAGTCTCTGAGATGACAAACTACTGACAAGACGAGATGACAGTATGCTGATCGATCCTGATTTTTGAAGAATGGAGTTGCTGGAGGAGAGACCACATGGGCTTGCCCTGATGGAGCCAAACCTCTGGGGCCAGAAAAGCCACGTGGCGACTCCTGCCAGTGCTGGGATGCTTGGGAGGCCACGAGAAGACCACTGCAAGCACAGAGATGCTTCTACTGCCACCGGACACACAAGACCCTGGACCCACTGGCCTGGTGTCATCACACATGCTTTGTAAGTCGGAAAGAGACTTTATAGACTGGTTTTGGACATATGGGCTAATATCGGACTTATGACTTTGGACTGGACTGGGTTGGGATGCTTTCTCAATGTTCCATTCCTCTTGTATGTAAACCTTTCCCTTATATCCATATGCGTGTCTATGAATTTGTTTCTCTAGCCCACCCGGACTAACACAAGTACCAATATTAAATATAATGTAACATGCTTCCTGGCTCAGATTTGTCATAAAAGAGATTACTGAATTTGCAGGATCCCCTATTTTTAAAAAAGTATTATGGAAAGATTCTTGAAATAGTCCCGTATCTTGTGTGAAAAAAACATGTTGTGGGAAAAAAATCTTTGGTAAGAAGTCAAAGAGAGGTGATGTCTCATAGTGGTGGGGATGGGTACACAGAGACTTTAGTTGTATGGATCATTCGATTTTGTCCGTGGGGCAGTGAGTACATAGGAGTTTATGATCCTGTTATTTGTGATAGATAAAACTATTTCCCTCTAATTTTTCACTGTTAATTGCTGAGGAGAGGAGAGTATGGTTGAATATCCAACCAGCTAAAGTGTAAATGTATAACCCATTGGGGGCTGTTGGGGGCTACGGATTGGCTCGTCTCTGTGTGAACGTTGGATCGCGACTAAGGAAGACTGAGAAGAATCAGTGCATTTGAGTTGTGGAGCTGGAGAGGCCTATCGAAAGGCCTATGGACTGCCAAAAGACACCTACCTCCGTCTTGGCAGGCCAGCCAGAATGCTCGGACAGGTCACGAGAAGCCAGCCCTGGAGCAGGATGCCTTGCGAGATACAGTGAAAAGAGTGAGGTCCTCAAGATGGGGGGCACGGGTGGGTGCAGGGAGCCGGAAGTTGGAGTCTGAGCAGGAGTTCTAGAACTGGCCTGGGGGCGCCCTCCAGAGAGGTCGGACGACCTGGACTTACAGCATTGCCCGTTCTACTTCAGAATAGTATGATGTAATTGGTTTGTCATAGGGTTTAACCATCAGTGACTGTTTTAGCACTCCCAACGTGGCTCGACCATGGCGTCAGAGCCCTGGAAGCTGCCGCCATGATACTCAGTCACTGCACCCCAGGCTTCCTTCTCCCCAAAGCCCCCAGTCGACCTCCCACGGGTGCTATCCTTTCCTCGCCCAATGACCATCTTTGCTGCTGCAGCTAACATTCCGTGTTTTAATCTAGCTTAGATAAAGGTCCATGCTGCCATACTCACTTCCAATATTGCAGAAAGATCTGTTAAAAACTCAAGGGACATAAGTTGTTAATACCTACAAGTAGGAGCTCTTTATTTGAAAGTGAGGCTCTCGAACCGAGCACAAGCCATGCCCCGAGCGCACTTTGGGGAGATGGAGCCGTGTGCTGGCCTCTGCCTGGCCCTGGTGACCTCCCCTACATCCCCCGAAAGCGGGGCTCTGGGGAAGGACGGAGCCCTGTCTGGGGCCTGCCATCAGAGCTCATTAGCAGGCAGCTCTCTCTCAAGGAAGCCTCTGTCCCTGCGCGATCAGTGGGGGCTGAGTGATGAAGGCTCCCTTAATGGCTCGGGGGCTGGTTCGGTTCCCTGGAACCTGAGGCCAGGCCTGCTGGAAGGCAGAAAAATTATTTTATCTTTTAATTTCATTTTCCCACGAACTTTGTGAAGCCCCTGTGCATTAAGCCCCTTTGGTGACCTCCCTGGCAGGTCGGTTCCCTGAGGCGAGGGAGGACTCGAACCCAAGGGTCTGCCGGGGGCTGCCCAAGGACAGTTCGTGGAGGCACCTAGGCCTGTCACCCTCAGGAGCCGTGACTGCGCACGCGTGCTCCCAGGCTGACGGGGTGCATGTGCGCGCGCGCACTTTGGCTCACTGTCTTAAAAGGGACTAAATCCTGGCTCCCACTGCGCTCGGTTCTTGCGTTCACTGCGGCCACCGCCGCACAGTGTTGCAGGACAGATCACACGGGGGTTGTCATGGAAGGGAACAGGTGCAGTGCAGGTGAGAAGTGCGCCGGGTGCAGTCGGACGTGCTACAAAGCCCCAGGAGGCTGCCAACAAGCGGCCGGCTCCGCCCAGAAGCACTCGTCTCCCTTGCTCCTTGGGCCGGGAAGCTCATCCTCTCCCTCCTCAGTTGGCTCCTCTGCTGCGGCCCAGCTAGGTCACAGGCGTCACCACTGTCTGCCTCCTGGATCAGGGAGGTTCAGCACGCCGTCTGCTGGGCTTTAAGAGAGGGGCGCTCTTCCTCTATTCCTGGTTCTTTCTGGAAGCGAGACTCCCCCTCCTGCCTCTGAGATGGTGCACTACACCCAGCAGGCCAGCAACCCCAAAGAATCCTGTGAACAAACTCTCCCAGCAGAGTCCTATCAGGGTCTTCTGCCACCCTCTTGCCCAGGTCCTCCAGAAGAGTTTGCTTAAGAGGACAGCCCAGAAGCTACAGCTCAGGGAGAGGGACATGTCTGATCAGAGCACACAGGAGCTCATGATGTTGGAGGAAGAGAGAGTGGAGTACATGCTGTCTAACCAAGCGCTGAGGATGACGATATTCTTGATCAGAGCAGCCAATGCACAGAGGACCGTATGGTTAGCCCAACTGCACCAGACTCGATGTCCCTCACTGACCCATAGCCCTCTGGGGATAGAGCACTGGAGACACAGTGCGGGAACTGTGCCCGATCTGACCCCATCACACCAAGGCAAAACACTAAGGGCGTGCAACAGAACAGCAACAACAGAGTGAGGAAGTCCCGAGGGAGGACCCAAAATAGACGTTGGGACCAGGGTGTGGCACCCCATCAGACTACCAGAAAACACTCCTAAGAGTCAACGAGCAGACCTTGAACTGTTTACAGGCTTTTCTTTTTTTTGGCATTGTTTTGTTTACTTTTGTTGCTTTGTTGTGCTCTGTCTTGTTTTTGTGCATATCATCGTCTCTGCCATCTATCTAGGTAAGATAGGCAGGATAAGCAATCTGGAGGAGGAAACAATGGGACCAACAGCTATGGGGAGGCCGGTGGGAGGGGAGCATGGGAGAGGGAATGGCGGGGGGGAAGGAAGTGGTGTTAACAAACCCAAGGACAAAAGACAACAAGTGATCCCAAACTGGTGGCCAGGAGGGTGTAGGAGGCCTGGTAGGGCTTGATTAAGGGCAGTGTAACCGAGAGGGATTACTGAAACCCAGATGAAGGCTGAGCATGAGGGAGACAAGAGGAAAGTAAAAGGAAATAGAGGAAAGAACTGAGGCACAAAAAGTGAAAAGAACTAAGAGGCACAGGGCATTTATAGAGGTCTAAATACAGGCATGTACATAGGTAAATATATATGATGATGGGGAAATTGATTTGCATGCATATACTTACAGGTTTAGTATTACGACAGCAGGTAGCATTGGGTCTCCACTCAAATACTCCTTCAATGCTAGAACACTGTTCTATTAAACTGGCATTCCATGATGCTCACCTTCCCTACATTATCACTGAAGACCAAGCGGGTGCATAAGCAAATGTGGTGAAGAAAGTTGATGGTCGTGCCTGGCTATCAAAAGATAGAGTGTAGTGGTTGTGTGTGGGACTGCGGCCCACAGGGTTGGCAGTTCAAATCCAGCAGCAGCTTTCCAGGAGTAAGGCTGGGCTTCCTACTCCCACCAGGGGAGTGATGCCAAAAAAACAAAAGATACACTGTCTGTGGTCTTAAAGGCTTGAGAAGCAACAAAGCGCACGTGGGAGAAGCACACCAGCCTGTGTGACCATGAGGTGTCAACGGGATCAGGTATCAAGCATGAAAGAACAAAAGATCACATTGTGAATGAGGAGGAGTGCAGAGTGGGGACCCAAAGCCCATCTGTAGGCAACTGGGCATCCCCTTACAGAAGGGTCTTGGGGAGGAGATGAGCCAGTCAGGGTGCAGTGCAGCAATGATGAAACATACAACATTCCTCTAGTTCTTAAATGCTTCCTCCTCACCTCCCCCATTATCATGATCCCAGTCTGCCATACAGATATGGTTAGACCAAAGGATGTGCACTGATATAGATAGGAACTAGAAACACAGGGAATCCAGGACAGATGATCCCTTCAGGACCAGTGATGAGAGTGGTGATACCAGGAGGGTGGAGGGAAGGGGAGGTAGAAAGGGGGAACTGATTATAAGGATCTACAGATAACCCCTTCCCTGGGAAACTGACAACAGAAAAGTAGGTGAAGGGAGACATTGAGAAAATGTAAGATATGAAAAAATAATAATTTATAAATTATCAAGGGAGGAAGCAAGGAGGGAGGGGGGAAATGAACTGATACCAAGGGCTCAAGTGGAAAGCAAATATTTTGAGAGTAATGAGGGCAACAAATGTACTTGGCACAATGGATACTATGGATTGTGATGAGTTGTAAGAGCCCCTGATAATTTTTTTTAAAAGATGCTGTTTCTTATTCTTCGCCATGGGGTCTGATCGGAAGCCTGGGCATACGGGGCTGCTCACAGCACAGCCAGCTCTTCTGTGGGAGGAAGCTGTGGCCATTCGCTCCCACACAGGGCTGCAGCCTAGAAACCCTATTGGCAGGTGGGCCTCCGGACTCTAGGCGGCTCTGCATTCAGAGTGGGCTTGATGGCAGTGGCCTTGATTGGGGTTCTGAGACGTCATTCCATGGACCTCACTCCACCCCCTGATTGAGAACTGGTGGTTGGAGGCTCACGTCCCCCTTGATAGACCTTGGAAGAAGGACCTGGTACTCGATCTTGGAAAAGCTTGCCACAGAGACAGCTCCAGTCTGGAAAGCAGGGGCCCACCACAAGCCAAGGTATCTCTTGGTGGCAATGGATTGTTCACTATCAGAGGTGACAACACGGCCCCACCTACTGCTTTCCCGCCTTCACGGTCCCCGTCAGATCTCTCTCCTCTGTTCAGGTCCACATTCCAGCTGCTTGTCAGAGATCCCTGCAAGGTAACCCCTACATCGGCACATGGATATCCCTCAGGTTTCCTGAATCCAACATGGATCAGATTGTCCACAGCATCTACCCCTCTTCTAAACCCCCTTCTCTTAGGTGTTGGTGAAGGGCACAGAGTTCTGTGATTGGTGTTCAAAGTTTTGACCGATGTGTTCTTCCCTGAAACTATCACCTCAGTCATGCCAGCTAACATACATCACCCCAAAACATTTGTCCCTCTTTGTAGTGTCTGCCTGCCATCCCTCCCTCGGCTATGTGCCCCCTCTTTCATTTGCACCCCCAGCTCCAACCCGATAGACCAGTATCACATTGAATATATGGAATATAAATCTACATTTTAACAAGATGTAGATATAATAATCCCCCTTATGACATAGGGATTTTGGGGGGATATTTCAGAACTGACTACAGCTTAGTTTGCATTTCCTAGAGCCAGGGTTGGCTTGTGAGCTTGTTCTGACCCGCTGCTTTTGTTAATACAGCTTTATGAGAACATAATATCTACTCACTCACAGATGGTCGGCGGCTGCTGTCATTCGACAGTGGCAGAGCTAATAACTTGAGACAAACATTGTACGACATGCTATGCTTAAAATATTGACTATCTGACCTTTTGTATGAGATTTTGCTGGTAGTTATGTGAGTCTGTTTGTGACTGGTGTACTCTTTTTTTTTTTTTTTGGCCTTCTTTCACTCTGCATAATTGTTTTTTGATTTCTTTGTTATTCCACATATCAGCAGTGCCTCGTTTCATTGTTGAGTAGAGTCAGCCATAGTCATAATGGTGCCGTAGCAGAAATTCGACAGGAGACGACTTCAACCGTTAGAAATGGACTCTCTCTCTCAGGTTAGCAAGCTAGAGGGCGCCCACTCTCGGGACAGGCTTTTTCTCTCGGTCAGCTTGGGGGAGGGGGCGGGGGGGGGAAGGTCCTTGTCTTTTCTACAGCTGGGGGCAGGTGTCCCTGGCATAGTTTCCTGTGTCTTGGCATCAGTTCTCCCCTAGGTCTAGGGGAGCTTCAGCACCGGGACCTTGGGTCCAAAGGACACGCTCCATTCCTGGCTCTCCGTTTTTTTGGTGGCAGTATGCTTCCTCTCGCTCCCCTTCTCAGTGTTATCTCCTGTAGGATGAAAAGTGATGCGGGCCAGTTCTCAAAAGCACGCCTCTCCTGTCAGGTAACAGCCTGAGTAAGGGGGTCAAGTCCTCCTGCAACCGAACGGTTCACCACACCAGATCACACCAGGGGATCATTGCGTCTGTATGGAACTGCCAGATGATGTCATCGCATAACTGTCAGGCCCCTGAGACTGATGGCCCAGCCAAGTTGACACGCAGATTTGCTGTGCCCCCTAGAACCCATGACAAGTCGTGTTGCTTTGTGTGTTGCTGTTTTCCCCTGCAGACAGACATTCGTATTGTCTCTGGATGCTGGCTGTTATGAATAAGGCCGCACTGAGCACTCGTGTGAGTCTGTGTGTAAACTTTCTCTCGGTGAGTATCTTACAGTACAGTGTTTGCATCTGGGATGGCAGCTGTGTGTTTGTACCGTTGTATGACCTCACAAATAACGTATGAAGTTTCTTTCAAACCCAGTAGCACTTGATAGGCCTCCTCTTTTAAACTTGAGTGCTTGGCATCAACTTGATGACGGTGGGTTTCAGGTTAGGAATGTAGGTATGCACGTGGTTTTAATTAGGAATATAGATTACACGTGGTTTTAATTTGTATTTCCCTAGTGACTAAAGTGACTAGACGCCCTGCTTTTGGTGGGACAGTCCCGATTTCAAACAATTTTTCCTGTGTCCCGACTTTTGGAAAGAATGCATAACAAACTAGGAAACGGTGGGAGAACGGGGGGGAATATTACACACCAAGCCCCCCCCTACCCCCCGTCAATGGTGTCCCACTTTACCAATGCTGAGATCTGGCCCCTTCACTAATGACTAACAGGTTGGACATCATTTTATGCTCCATTGCTCACCCTGTGGATCTCCTCTGATGTAGCATCTTTCCAAGTCTTCTGCCCATTTAAAAAAATGGGTTTCCAGCCTTCCTTATATCACTGAGCCTGGAGCGTTCTTGCCTGTCCTCTGCTAGACGTGTGGTCGGCAAAGACTCGCTCCCCGTCTGAACCAACCCTTCGCAGAGCAGGCACCGTTTTCACTTGATGGCCTCGGCCGCGGCCTCCTGGTGCTGCTGTGACAGACACTGGGCAGTTTTGCAGAACCGGGATGTATTTCTTCACATGTTTGGGGGCTGGTGTCCAAATCAGGTCCTGCAGGTCCATAGCCCTGAGAGTTCCCTGCTGTCGGCCAAACATGGATCAACATTCCCATTTTTGCTTTTTTTGCATATTTTTGTCCAGTTGTTCCTAGTGTGGGTAGTGCCGAAAAGACTGTCATTTCTCCACCCAATCGCCTTCGTGTAGTTATAAAGATCCGGTTACTCATACAGATGTGAGTCTGTTTGTGACCTTTAATTTTGCCCCATTGGTGAGTTGTGTGCCTTGATGCCAGACCCACACTGTGTTTTGATGACTACTGCATTAAAATACGTCTAGAAATCAGGCAGTGTTATCCTGCCACATGCGATCTTCTGTATTATCACAGCTGGGATGGGATTGCATGAAGAATAATGTCAGAAAAATTCATATTTTAAAATAATATTAGAGCGGGCTGAGCCCCGGTGGCGTAGTGGTTGTGCGCGGGACTGCGGCCCACTGGGATGGAGGTTCAATTCCGGCTCCCAGGAGCAAAGGCTGGGCCTCCTACTCCCACCACCGGAGGGCAGTGATGCCTAAAATAAAAAAAATAATAATAATAATATTAGAGAAATAGAAAGCGAGTAACCAAGGCAAGTGGGAAAAGAAGCGTGCTAACAATATTTATGAGAAAAGGGGGAAAATGAGGAGCTGATATCGAAAGCTCAAGTAGAAAGCAAATGTTTGGAGAATGGTGATGGCCACAAATGTATAAATGCACTTGACACAATGGATGGATGGATGAGTTATGATAAGAGTTGTATGAGCCCCCAATAAAATGGTTTAAAAAAAGAAAACCGGGTGCAAATAACTGGAGAAAACAACCCACGATGTATGTGAATTTTATCATGTTGTTACAGAGGGGTTGAATCCGACTGCCTGATCAATTAAGGGAGAGAGCGGTCAGTGTAAGATAAGAAAATAATTTATAACTTATCAAGGGGTCATGCGGGTGGGAGGAGTGGAGGAAGAGACAAAAGGGTCTGATACCAAGGGCTCACATAGAAAGTTAATATTTGGAAAATGATGATGGCAACATATGTACGAATGTGTTTGATACAATTGACGTATGGATTGTTACAAGAGCTGTAAGAGTCCCAGTAAAATTATCTTTTTTAAAAAAAAGAATATATGAAAGAACTTCAAAAAGGGTGGGAAAATGCTATTATCTATTCATTCTGTTTTTCCAAGAACTCCTTGAAGATGCCTTCCCCTTGGTGTAACGCAATGGCGGGGGGCGCTGTTTCTAGCTACTTGGTCTGAGGGACGGTTGAGAATGAGGTGTTCCCATCCAAACTGTGGGTAATTACTGTGCCATTAGTGGAATCCAGAGCGGCACACGTTTGACTACGAGGTCCTGGCACTATCTTGTCATTATTACAGGTAAAAGGAGGCCCATCCGCAGAAAGAAAGAGTTTTAAATTCATTTCTGCAGGCAGTACACGCTGTACAAAATGCATCTTTTTCCCCTCTCTAGGCTCATAAAAATGTTTACTGTGGAGAAAGCTGCTTCCTCCATGCCATCTTGTAATCCTCAGAGGTTTTATGGGAAACCAATAGATTTTCTTGAGTTCTTCGCATTAATCAATGAACTCTGGGAGCCGCTGGTTTTGAATAGAATGCGCTCTGCTGGCATGGCAGACGGAGGCGATAAAAGCCTCATTAATCCTGAGTTTGAAAGCATCAGGATCTCACCTGACAGTCCAGGCTGCCCAGGAGTCGCAGAAATCCTCTTTGGTTTTGTGTGAGCAACGTTGGGGGTTGTTTTTCATTCCCCAATTTGGAGACCTCTTTCTCTTTTTCGAGCCTGCCTTTTCTGTTAGACAATTCCCAGGGTGCTTCTGGGCACCCAGCTTAGCTCAGGCCCCTCCGAACACCTGCACCGGGTGCAGACTGGCCGCCCCAGCCCGGGAGAGGTGTGTGGTCACAGCCTTCCCCTAGCAGGCCTGTGGCTCTGTTTCTCTCTAAGAATGAGACTTGTGGATGGGGTCTTTTTTCCCCTTTATTTTCAAGGAATGGGTGACGTGGTTATTCAAAACAAAGTCTTCTATGAGACCCATGAAATCTTCTTTGGCTGTGAAAATTTATATGCCTTTCCCTCTTCTCACTGGAGTATCAGTAGGCTAACACGGAACCAAGGACAGCTGCTGTGGGCATGCCCTCCCTCTTCCCCACGCCATGCAGACTGGAGCTCAACAGCTCCCGTGGTGCCCATTCCGGGCCCAAGGCCTTTGTTTCACTTGCCGCTCCAATTTTGTCTAGAACTTCACATTTGAGACAGGATGTCTTTTCTTTCATGGTGGATTCTGCCTTTTATGCTCCACAGCCTTCACACAGGGCGAAGTGCTCCCTGCCACACCCCTCTCTTGTTTTCTTTAGCGGGTTTGTTCCAGGCTGGGGCACAGGAGCAGCGATCTAGACCAGGCTGCCACCAGCCCCTGCTCGGCTCTCAATCAGGAAGTGCCTCCCCAGTGACCAGGCTGCACCTTCTCACTCTGGAATTAAGATGCACAGATGTTGGTCTCTCGATTCAGAGAGAAAGAGAGAGAGAGAGAGAGAGAGAACTTTACATCCATAGCTGTCAATGTCGGTCCATCGGGGAAGAATTATCAAGCGTAATCAACGTTCTCGGTTTCTCTTATGCTGCCATTGTCACCTGGAGCGCCCGGTTAGACGGGAAGAGCCAGGCAAGGAAGGGGCATCCCAGATTTAGAGGCACATCTGCCCCCAGACAGGGCATCCTGGGCACACACTGCAAGAAGAGAGGGAGGTTTTATTGGGCAGGGGACCCACAGAGACGACAAAAACCTTTTAACAAGGCATCTGTGAAGCTGGACTCCTTCTTGACATTGCCGATTCCAGGTCCCAGCCTCCCGGGACCTGAGGGCCAGGGCATCATTCTTCCCGGGTCGAGCCTTGCAAGCGTCTTTCAACAGACAACCCTGAATGCTTGTTACAGCCAAATCTAGATTCTTGCTCCTTTTGAGAGCCGTTAATTTTTTTTTTTTTTTACAAGAAATTGAACTGTCTTTTCCAGCCAGGCTGCAGTTTGGAGTCTGTTTTCATGGGCAGCCATCTTACCTTGTCAAAGGGTCTCGGTTTCCATCTTCAACACACAGCATCCAGTACTATTCTACAAATAGTCTTGTGGCAAAGGTGGGAGCCTTTAGAGAAACATGCTTTATGGTGCCTTCTTCCAAGCCCTGCTCCTCTATTAATATTAAGCTTAAATATGAAAATTGGGTACCAAAATTTTCATTTTAATTATCTAAAGGATTTTTAGCAATTAAATATGTGAAATGTACTGTCTCTTAGTGTAGATTCCAAGTCGCTAAATTGCTTACTAATTTCTTAATACTTACATTTTTTTTCAGTAGACAGATCAGAACAGCATCTCCTCCACAGAACCTTACACCTTGACCTTAGCTCTGGAGTCAGTCTGTGAAACACCGGGAAACTCCAACCCCCCTCTTCTCCCCTACCCCCCCCCCCCAGTGCCTCCTTGCAGAGAGACCACCCACAGAGGAAGGCGATCTTCCAAGGAGGAGAAAGCGGAGCTCTGCCCACATATAGCAGAGCCCTTCCTGGGCTTGCCCCAGCTGCACCAGTCCGCTCTGAAATGTGTAGGCACGCAGCATCCAATAATGTAGGCATGCCAGGAACACAGGGGAACCCAGTGGACAGGGAAGGTGATGGCCAGGCCAGGCGCCTCAGGACCAGTACAGAGCCTCATCATGATTCTTTCTGGGTGGGTAGTTTTGGCAGAGCCCCCGATCAGACAGCTTCAGCCCTTCACCGCTCCCTGCCAGGCAGCAGCCCTTTCTCCTGCAGGCTCCTCCAGCGTCCCCCACCCCCTAGGAAGCAGCTCAGCCGGGAGGGGGCCGGGGGGGGGGGGGGGCGGGCAGAGCAGACAAAGGGAGCGCATGGAGCTCGGAGGCAGCAACACTGATGAACGACCATGTCTTCAGTGCCAGCTGTGGCTCAATGTCCTCCACAGGTTTCCCTACGACTCCGCTGCGTCAGAAAGTGGCAAGTCAAGAGTGAAGCTCCGAGCTGAATTCTGTGCCATCATCTGCACCTCCCTGGCTCCACTCAAGACACTGTTTAGCTGGTTAATACAGCTTACATTTGTTACTTCACCCCAGCATTTCTCCCAGTGAGTTTAAAACCACCGACCCAAGAGCAACAAGAGATCATTATTAGAACTTATTGGTGGCGCGGGGCATAGGTATTGCCACGTCAATAGTTCGACACCACCAGCTGCTCCATGGGAGAGAGAAGAGGTTTCCATAACAGGGCAGTTCTGCCCTGTCCTATAGGGGTGCTGTGAGTTAGAACTCACTGGCAGCAGTGAGTTGGTTGGACTTGAGGAAAGGACATGATGAATATGAGGGGTACCCCCCCAAACTTGAATTTTTTTTCAAAGCTGTGTTTTAAAAATTTTTTACAAAATAATCTTACCTCCTTCAAATTGCCCTGCATCCCCCTTACACATTTGCTAAATCTGAGGCTCCCCTCTTGGAGGCAGTTTTCAGACTCATCTGCTTGGATGGCTGACAGCACTGCCCTCGTTTTCTTCTTCACTGATTCTACTTCATCAATTTGCTGTCCTTTCATGCCCTCTTCATTCATGGAAACAAAAAGAAGTTGCTCAGAATGCAGTCAGGTGAAGCAGGGGTATGGGACAAGAGAGGCATGCTGTTTCTTGCGAAAAACTGACGTATTGAGAGGACTGCATGAAGGTGCATTGTTGTGATGGCAAAACCAGTCCCCCCTTTGCCACAAATCAGGTCACTTCTTGCACAGTATTTTGCCATCTTTTCAGTGATTCAGTGATTCTCAACCTTCCTCATGCCGTGAACCTTTAATACAGTTCTTCATGTGGTGGTGACCCCTCAACCATAAAATTATTTTGTTTTGTTGCTGTCTCATAACTGTAATTTTGCTACTGCTATGAATTGGGCAACCCCTGTGAAAGAGTTATTTGACACCCCCCCCCAAGGGGTCGTGACCCACAAGTTGAGAACTGCTGCTCTGAATAGAAAGCTTTATTAATAGTCTGACTAGGTGGAATGAACTCCAAATGCACTACAAGTCGACATATCTGTCTGTTTGGAAAGCTGACAGACATCAAGAATAAGGCTGTTCTCTTAAATTGGTCATCACCAAAATTGAGGTTTGAGTGAAACTCAACTTTTACAAAAAAATTCACCATGAGCAGGGAGAACCTTACCAGGCAACGCCACTGGATGCACTAGCTCGGAGCAAGTTGCTGGATGCTCACCTAGCAGGAAAAACATGCACCATGCAAGCTCCACTTAGCAGAGTTCCCCTCAACATAACCTCAGACCGAGGAGTATATGTTTTAAAGTCCATGTTTAAGATAGGTTTTCCTTTGGGGGTGGGGCATACACCCCATGTATATTTTCTTTAACTATGTAGAAGAATATAAATTCAGGTATATGTGTATTAATTAATTTTGATTTTAGGTGACATGATATTTATAATCGCTTCATTTCTGTTTTGACTGATGATTTTTTAAAAAATGAAGTTGCAGAATACCATTGGATATGTATTGTTTTAAAAAGGAAGTTTTGGATAATGCATAGACATGTTCCCCCTCAAAATGACCTCAAACCGAGGTCTCTATGTTTTAAATTCCATGAACGTTTATTTGAGCCTCTCGGCAAGCACTGGTCACTTGAGATGCTTCGAGACGATCGTTTCGTGGATCCGGCTGACTGGTTCGCATTCTTTTCTTGTGAGGGAACTTTCCCTCCCTGATTCAGTAGGAGAGTGTGGCAGATGTCTCAGGCTGCTTGCTAGAGCTTCGGTGTGTCAGCATGATCTCTTCATTAAATGACTGGCTCCCCATCACCCGTGCAGGGTCCGGAGGGCAATCTTACTGTGAAATACGGGGTCGCAGAGCACTGAGCAGGCATTCTGATTCCAGGCTCACCACATTTGCCGCACCGGACATTTCTTTGTCCACAAAATGGATGTATTTTCCATCCTGCAGTGTTAGGATTCTGCTGCCCCATCTGGTAACTCAGCCCAGGGACCAGTGGTTTTGGCAGAAAAAGGCAGGAGGCTGGACCAGTTGTGAAATCAAGGCCTGTTGTATGGATCCAGGACCCCAAAGCCTGCTCGCACTGTCATTAGCTAAGGAGAGGGGCTCTTGGGGCAGCCTCTCACTCCTGTGCAGGCTGTGGGCGGACCGTGAGCCACGTCCCCATGCATCTCCCACTCCCCGCCTGCCCTTCTCCAGGGCCCTCATAGGCACTGCACACCACGGGCTGCCTTGTCAGCAGCCATTATTTTCTTTTCCAACATCCGGTTTCCATGCTTCATGCCACCCCAGTGACCCATTCTAGAGGGAAGGCTTCCTTAGCTCCCCCTTTCTACCCAATTACAGAATTAAACCAGCTCCACAGCACACACGGCTCCAGGTAGGTCAGCAGCACTTTCCCGAATAAATGGAAAAAGAGAAGACATATTTGCTGGGTGAAACCCTTATTCAGCTCGCTAAGTGGAGAGCCCAAAAGTTCTCATTTCTACACATACCCACCCACTCACCCACCACTACCACCACCACCCACACACCCCTGGCCCAGCTTATTTCAATTAGGAGGCTCTCAGAACCCCACCCCCACCGCCCCATCCCCCACAGGTCAAAAGGCTCCACTGTGCCCACTGACTCACAGCTGAGTCAGATTCAAGCTGATGCTGCCTCCAGAGGATGCATTGAGACGGGTCTCCTGGTCTCAGGCATAGGAGAGCCCCCCGCTCCAGCCAGCCTGGTCACCCCTCTGCCCCGCAGATACCCACACTCTGCCACCACGGTGGCCGTTCACAAGGCCCGCCCCCACCTTGTCCCCCAGTTTGCGCTCCTGCCCCGCGTGGCAGGTGCTGGGCAGGCCTTTCTTGCGCTCCTCCAGCCCGAATCTTCCGACCTGCGCTTCCATCCAGACCGGGCGCGGTGAGAGCTGCCGGTGTGTTTGCAGCAGTCTGCCCCGTGCTCCCCAGGAATTCTGCACCCACACAGCGAGCCCAGGGGGTAGGAAGGGAAGCAAATGGAAAGGCGGGTCTGAGGGGCCCCTGCTCTCCTTCACCCCGAGTGCTGCCCTTAGCGGCCTCCAGGGGGACGTCGGTCACAGCCCCATAGGAGGACTTGCAAGCAAATGCCGGGTTGCCGGGATTTGCCAGCCGTCAAAGGTTAATGCGGAATCAGTCGCATAATGAATCCAAGAAGTTTCTGGCAGAAGCAGCCCGGGTTAGAAACGTCTGCGACACAGGGGTGGCAAGGGCACAGAGGGTGAGCAGTCCAGCTAGGGGGTGGGGGACGTCGCCTCACGGTGCTCACCAGCCCCTGGGCTCCTGCTCACTGTCAACCCCCCTCCCCCTGCGGGCCCTTGCCAATTAAGCGAACCCAGGGCTTAGTGTAAAGATGTTCCCAGGTGGCCTCTTCCGTGGGAAGCTGAAACCGTCCTTCCTCTGGGCACTCACTGCAGGGCTCAGCTAGCCTGGGGAGGCCAGAAAGGCTCCTTCTCGGGAGGAGACGCTGCTGTATTGCTCGTCCCGGCCTTGCCCTTCGGGGGATCACTCTCCTGGTTTGGAGCTCTGCAGGGTTTTTGGGTGGCTGCCGCCCTGTGCCCTCTGCTGGAGGATGCGCAGAGCAGGACCGGCCGGGTGCTGGGCCTTGTGTGCTAATTGGACGCCGTGACTGTAGTCCATACTTCTCACACAATGGAGGCCCAGGAAGGATTCGACTGACCATCGGAAGGAAGGTGCAGGGAAGCCGCTAGAGGGCCTGAGGAGAAGGGTCACTAACAAGGGTGGCCCACTGAGGAAGCCAGAGGGGGGGTGCATAGGGCACAGGCCTGGCCGTCTGCCCACTGGCCATCCTGGTGAGGTGCCCCTACCCCCACCCCCAGCATCTGGGAGACCTCCAGGTAGTCTGGGCCTTCAGAATCAGCCACCACAACAATGTTGTTTACAGAGTACCTGCCATGAAGTTAATGTTTTGTGGTGTTTTCATGTTTAACCCTCGCCACCACCTTAGAGAGATGCCGGACTCTGAAAATGTTGACCCCGTGAGCAGTGTTGGTCCCTTTTTGATTGTCTCAACTCGTTGGGCGTCACGTCTAGGAGCGCCGTCCTCCTGTGGCACGTGGCACCGCTTCCCTTCTCTCACAGGCTGAGTCGCTTGGGCCATGGTGAGAGCGTTGCAGTGAACATTGGCGCACAAGCCTTTCCGCCTCTGCTCTGAGCTCAGTGGGGGATCACATTCTAGGGCTGGAACTTCAGGGGCGCCTGGCGGTTGTCCCCTAACTTCTTGAGGAGCCCCTGCATTATGCTCCACAGCGGCTCGCCCACTCTGCATTCCTACCAGCAATGGCTCAGCCTTCCCCACAGCCTCCCCAACACCCGCTCTTCCTCCTCTTTGCAAAGGAGCCCTGGCGTGGTTCGGAGTTGGGCGGCTAACTGCAGGTCAGCAGTTTGAAGCTGCCAGCTGCTCCTCTAGAGAAAGACGAGACTTGGGGCTTTCCTGTAAAGAGTTAACCGTCTCAGAACCCCACAGGGACAGATCTGCCGTGTCCCACAAGGTCATTATAAATTGGCATCAACTTGATGTTGGTGAGCTTGTTTCTTTTTTGTCTTCTTAAAAGAATCTAAGCCTTTCTGAAAGTGGGTGTGCCTTGCACTGTGTGGTTTTCATCTGGACCTCCCTGAGGGCAGGTGGCAGTTGTGAGAGACGTCTTCCTTGGGTTTGGAGCCTATGTGAGCATGCTCTTTGGCATAATGTCAATTCAAGCCCCTGGTTCATTTTTCTCTTGGGTTGTCTTTTCCTTTTAAGTTGTTGAAGTTTTATATATGAATATCCTTTGGGTATTAGATTCTTATCAGATGTATGGTTCCCAAAGATGTTATCCCAGTCAATAGCTTATCTTTCTACTTTTAGTCTTTTGATGAGAAAAAAAAGCCCTTTAATTTTGAGACCCCATTTATTCAGCTTGCCTTTTGCTGTTTGTGCATTTGTTAAGTTAGGCAGTCCATTGTTCAAAGCTGGGCCTTGCAGAGGGACCCACATGTTCTTCTAAGGATTTCAGGGCTTTGTTTTTCACAGCAACATTGACAGTGCATTTTGAATCTGCCTTTGTGTATGGTGTGAGACAAAGATCCTATTTCATTTTTCTGCATGTGGAAATCTAATTTTCCAAACACTCTTCATTGAAGAGACCCATCTTTTCCAGCCATGGACTCTTGAGAACTGGACGGATTCTTGCACACATGACTACATGACAACTACTAACCCAGAGGGCTCTTTGGCCAGAATGAATTTAACTAGCTTTCGGCAGTGAGCATTTCTCGAGTGCTTGTTGCCCTCAGATTCCCGGACTCAATCACATGCCAAGGATAAGAACAACCAAAGCCCCGCCCAGCCCTCTCTTTCAAAAAGTCAGTCTGTTCCTGCTCCCAACCCCAAGGGTGGGTGGGTTTGTTTGTTTGTTTTCCTTCCTGTGTGAGGGATCTCTAGAGAAACAAAACCAGGACATTTATGATTCTGTACACACACACACACACACACACACAGCAAAAAGAAATACAACAGCTCATTAGTCCACAGCACAGCAGTACAGAGGACTCAGTTCAACTTAGTTCTATGAAGCAGTTAAGATACTGGAAGTCCTTCAGCTCGTGAGGGCTGCTGGGTCCAAGGTCAAGGAAGTAGACAGCTGAGTCTTCCATAGAGCAATGCAAGCAGTCTGGCTACAGGCATCAAACAGCAGAGTGGGTCACCAACAGTCAAGCAATGTATACATTAGCAGCACTGGTGAAGCAGGCCTTGAAGGAACCTGAAGATTTAGCAACACAATCCATGGGTTGGCAGTCCCATAGGTAGTGTAGTTCACAAGTTGAGGCAGAGAAGTAGCTAAGGCACCTGCACACTGGTCCAATCACAGTGCCCACGTGTGTGCATGCGCAAGAGAGATGGGGGAGGCGAGGCTCACTGAGCGATTTATCACTTTGCCCCCCAATCAAACTGTCTGACCTGCATGTTCTTATTGGCCAGGTGGGCATAATATGCCTAGCTATCACACTTCCCTTCCGTTTTTGTGTAGTGGTTACACATTGGGCTGTGATCCACCTGGTTGGCGGTGTGAAGCCTCCAGTAGTTTCTGCAGAAACACGGGGCTTTCTATTCCTGTGGACAGTTACAGTCTCGGAAACCCACAGCACCTTGCTAGGAGTAGGTATTAATGACAGGGAGTTTGGTGTTGGTGGGGAAGATTTGCTAAATGTAAGAGGGAGGATAGAAGGAGAAGCAAGAGGAGGAACTAGGCGGCTTAGTTTCTTCGAAAGCCCCAACAGGTCTTCGAGTGTCTCTCAGCACTGGCCACTACCTCTCTCCGTGGTCACTGATTGTGGGGTTCAGCCCCCAGTCCCACGGTCCCACAGAGCAACATGCGCAGTTCAAGAGGGCAAAGAAAGAAGACAGCGGAGCACAGGGGACTCCATGCTCCAGAGATGCGGGGAGGGGAGAGTGGTCTCCAATGCATTTTACAATGGGCTTATATACTCTCACGGCATGCAGGCCTCGCGGTGCACATACACATCAAACAAAGGGCAAGGTACTAAGCTTGAGTCTTCCAAGCCCTCAAGGGAAGACTTCAAAGGGAGTCCCGGGCATGCAAGATCAAGACAATCCTTAAGAGAAGGGACAAATGGAGGAAAGCATCCTTTAACTGGTTATGTGAGGAGCCAGGCCAGCATCTGGGGAGGATAGCTTTAGATTAGTGTGTATGGGTGCAGATGTGATGTGGGGAAATGTCCTTCCAGGAACGTGTGCTTTGAGGCTCTGTCCCTGTCTCAGGCAAGGGAGGCGTGCCTCTCACAAGGGAAGGCAGGCCAAGCCCCGTGGTCCTGAGTACTGGGAGCAGGCCGCATACACTTGGTCCTCAGTGGCCCTCACCGGATGAGCTGGCATCCTGAGAGCTCATGTCACACGTTAGCCATTGAGAGTGACCAGGACTGTCCAGTGAGTCCTCTGCCTGTTTCTCTTTCTCCCACCAAGAACCTAGCAAGTGAAAGCCTTCCATGAGGATGAGAGCAGATTCAGGTGGACCCTTCCTCTGTGAACAAGTTAACATTCAGGCTAGACATGGAACGAGAATATTGCTGTGTGTTATTTATTCCGCCATCTGTGGCCCTACAATAACACGGTCTAGCATAATGCTCGATGAGTTATTTACCAACAAGGATCATCGGAGCCCTCTAAGGAGCCCTGGTGGCACAGCGGTTAAGTGCTGGGCTTCCAAAGGAAAGGTCTGTGGTTTGATTCCACCGGCCACCCGCTGGGAGAGAACTGTGGCAGTCTGTGACAGAAAAGATGACAGCCAGGGGTCGCTTGCGGTGGGCAGAATGCAGCTGATGGCAGTGGGTAGTAGCCCCGCCCCTTGCCGGTATATTATAATAGAAGCATAAGTGAAGATTCGTAGAGCGTGGTGTTAGTGTCCCAGACGCGGACGTTTAGAGGCCAGCATTGTCAGCTGATGGGATCAATTGGGAAGGATTCAGGGGTTCATCGCTGCTTCTGCGAGGTGGTGGGGGGGGTCTTGCGGAGGACGCTCTGCGACCTCGGAGAGCAGTGGGCACCCGGGGCGGCGCGGGCAGCCGGGCGCGGCTTCAGACGTGTTCTTTGTGCCCTCTGCAGGCAAGTACGTGTACCAGCCCATGACCCCCGTGGAGCAGCTGCCGAGCACGGAGATCCCCGCGCAGCCTCAGGGAGCCACCAACACCATCCAGATCGCCGTCTCGCTCACGCAGCACTTTCTGAAGTTTGCGTCCGTCTTCCAGCCGCCCGTGCCCCCCGACGCCGCCAGGTACTGCACGATCTCAGACCTGTTCCTCGACAACTACCAGGTGAAGTGCATCAACGGGAAGATGTGCTACGTGCAGAAGCAGCCCGCGCCGCCCGCCCCCTGCCCGGGCCCCGAGGAGGGCCCCGCACACGGTGCCTTAATCTCCCAAGAGAGCAATACGCCCGAAAGGGCGCCGTGCGCCTCCCCGTCGAGCTCCGAGGACTCGGGGATCAACGCGATCGGGGCGCACTACGTGGAGTCGTGCGACGAGGACACGGAGGAGGGGGCCGAGCTGAGCTCGGAGGAAGATTACAGCCCCGAGAGCAGCTGGGAGCCGGACGAGTGCACCCTCCTGTCCCCGTCGCAGTCGGACCTCGAGGTGATCGAGACAATAGAGACCACCGTGTGAGGTCCGGCCGCCGCTGCCCCCCGTCCGATGCAGCGGCCATTTCTTACCCCCCTCCGCCCCCCTCCCCAGCAGTTCCGCTGTGTGCCCGCTCATCTCAGCTTCTCACCAAGATGCCCTTCGCCCGGGCACCGCCCCCTTTGTGTACCCACCGACTTTCTATGTAGCAGCAGGCACCAGCGCTGTGAGCCAGCCTTAATTTCCCCGGGTCCTGACAGGCGCTGTAGGGGAGACCGCAGCGGGGGGTGTGGGCCAGCCTGAGGGGCTCCCCAACGTGGAGGCCCCGGTATGCCTGCTGGCCAGCCCCATCTGTGTCAGTTCCTCCCCAACACCGCCCCCCGCCCCCCTTCCGCTGCTGTCCTCCCCACCAGTACTGGGTCCCAGGGAGGCCCAGCTGGAGTCAGCTCTGACCCGGTTCCACCCCTGTCCACCTGCCCTGCCCCCAGCTAGCCGCCCCCCACCCCCCAGAGATGGCTTCTTCAGTCTGGGGCCCAATTCCGCTGTGGTTACACCTAGCCCTGCAGCCTGCTAACCAGAGAGCCCCGGAGCCCTGAGAGGATGGCTCTTGCTGTGGGGACCCAGGGGGCAGGGGAGGGGCCCACGGGACGCTGGTGCAGCACCCCAACACTCCCCTCCTTCTCCAATCCGGGGGCAACATTCGCCAGTTGTATAGGTATCCTACTTAGGAGGCAGGCACGGCTAAAGACTTCAAAAATGAAAAATAAATACTAGTTTTAGTTATTAGCATGGAAATGCTAAAGCAAGCAGTCCGTTAGGGATTCGGAACGAATCTAATAGGTTTGATGAATTCTGCTTCTTTTGGTGGTATGAAGCACTAGAATGACTTAGGGGAGAGGGGGTGGGCTTCAGTATGATGCATGGGTTTTTTATGCAAATGCAAGAGCAGTTGAAACCGTTCACTGCTAAGTCAAGAGAAACTATTTTGTGTAAAATTCATCTGCTTCCCTAGAGTAATCTTCATGGTCTTTGCACACGATCTCTCTCTCTCTCTCTCTCTCTCTCTCACACACACACACACACACACACACACACTGCGAGTTCCCAGTACCTGTCTCGTTTCATTCTGAGACCTGTCGGTCATCTCTATTTGTATCAGGCATTCCTCCCTGGGAGTCGGTCACCTGTCCTTCCCCACACCCACCATTGGTGAGGCACAGCTCAAAGGCCAGGGCAAGTGAAACAGCCTTGGGAAGCTACACCTACCCCAGGATGTTCTCTGCCTCCCGGCCCAGCTAGTCCCGCTCCTCGGTCACCACTGGTGGAGCAAGTGCAGGCCCTGCCTGCAGCCTCCCTCTGCCCGCTCCAGGGGGAGTGCCTGACTGTGACTTGCTAGAACTTCGTGCCAGGCCCAGGGGCCAGAACCAGCCACGGGGCTGAGTCAGTCTTGTCTTTCAGTCCGTGGTAATGGATGAGAATGAAGCACCCAGTCCCCACTCACTGAGATGTAAAGGCGCAATCCACAGAAGAGCCCCAGGCTGTCAGGCCGGGAGAGGGCAGGGGGTGCTGTTGCAGGCCAGGGAGCTTCCCCTTCCGGGGAGCAGCTTCTCAGCTCTCCAAAGCTGAAGGCTGACCTGGGCAGGCCTCTGCCGGTGAGCCAGCGAATGTGTGGCAGGCTGGCTGCCGTGTGCTTGGGGTTGTTGTACAGACTGCCTCACCAGGTGGGCACCCTGAGGGCCGTCTTTCCCAGCCCACCCCGTCGGGGCATTAAGCAGAAACCAACCACTGAGGTACCATTGCTGTGGAAGTACCTGGTCTCTCAGGGCCTCACTCCTGCAACCAGGGGGGAATCTTCAGATTCGACCCTTTCTCCAGAATAGCTACAACAGTTGCCCGGGTCCCTGTTTTTTAAAATTCTGAGCTGCCATTCCAATTAGCCACAGTTTTAATGGAGTTTTCAGATTTAATAATGGTGGGTAAATATTTGCACAATCTCTTTATAATGAAAAGCTCACGAAGCTTCACTTACTACTATGTATTTTATAGAATTGGAGCTGTTCCGCTGTATTCTAAATATCAGATGCTCCTGGAGCTCAAAACAGCCTTTCCTAAGTAAGCACAAGCGAGAAATGGTTTCTGTCCTGGTACTTTTAATATCATTGATCCTCTGAACAATCTTAGCCGGCTGAGCTGACGTTGTCTCTCTGCTTGCCCTCCAGAATAGCTGGGAAGGACATCCACATGGGTAGTTTCGACTTAAATTTGACTCCTTTTCTGCTGTGTATTATATGGGGGAAATCTCTGTAATCCTCACGGTATACTGCTAATTTGTATAAACATATTTATAGGCACTTTAGAAAATGTTTAGACTGCCACATGTACTATAGGCACAGATCACAGTCATACTAAACAGCCTCTTGATTGATGATTGTTCACTGACAGCGGTGAAAGAGTGACGAACTTGACTTGGTAGTGCTGGGTCCCACCCTGGGAACCCACGGCGGCCTGGTGGGAACAGATGCATGTCTTTCAAAGGCTCTCAAGGACACCTGGCATCATCCCCAGGGCTCCAAAACTTGTGTCAGATCTCTTACAAAACAAATCCCGTGTCAGGCCAAGAAGATTGTAGAATGGACGCCCAAACACGCCCTTCACGTTTCTGAGGAAGGCTGATGCCATCAGCATGCCTTCATGCTTGGTAACTTTTGGTGTAGTGAAAAATAGGGCTTTAAGATCCAGTGGAGGTGGGGAAGGGGGGATGGTTATTTGTTTATTTGACCTTGTGACTTGGAAGGTTGAAGTGCCAGGGAAAGTCTCAGGAGGACTGTAGCTTTTGAGGCAGGGAAAGATGTCAGCCCAGGTGAGCTGTAAGAACCAGAGACGCCTTCCCGACATGCTGACAGGATTTGCCCTAGGATAGTATTTTATCTTTGGAGTGCTTTCTTTCTTCATCTCCACTTTCGGGCCTATTTGATACATCAGAAGTCCTTTGGGACTGATCATAACACTCTTTCTCAAAAAGTTGATTCTCTACTTGGGTCATAGGAGGCAACAGATCATTGAGAAAGCTGTCAAAACACTCATGAGCACTACTGGGCAAAAAGGAAAGGTAAATACAAATTAAATTACACTGATATAGCCACCTCTCGACTCTTCCTCTATCTTGTTTGCACCATGTCACGGACACGTCTTGGCTTTTTCCACGAGGAGAATGAGGTGTTCACAGCTATCTCCCTGGGACCCCCTGGGCGTTGAGCAGAGGCCGGGGAGCGTATCACCCAGGACACCGTGCTGCTGTGAGCAACCGAGCACAAAGGCACTTCTCAAAGTCATTGTAGGAAATGAAAGCTTTGTGCATCCAGCTCATGCGGATGACCACGGATAATAGAGAGCTGACTGTTCTCACCGTGGGAAAAAGCCGAGTTCAGTTAAGCGGGAGCAGGGCCAGTCTGAAAGCCTGTCCTCGCGAGAGCGTTCCTTCCGGGCCTCCATGCCATCCGGGTGTCTGTACCACTTCTCAGAGCTGTTGTTACCCGCAGTACTCCCTGACTGCTGTGTTTTTTTTTTTTAAACTTATCTCTTTTAAAGTTTGATGCACAATGTTGACTCTTCTGTAATTTCCTATGATTATCTTCTGTTTTCCTACACTCAGCTTTCCTTTGTGTATAACACTTTAGAAAAACACCTTGTAAAATAAATGTGGTGTGGGTTTTTTTTTCCCTTTTCGACCAGCACAAATCTGATCCTTTGAAGTGTGGGATATTTCACCCTCCCACCAGAGAGCGTCTATCTGATGGCGGTAGCATTATCTGAGCTAAAAAGGAGAGTCCACGTGTACAAAGTGAACATTTACACAGGTGCAGCAACCTGTACCCATGTCCCATGGAAGAAAGGGGTGCGGTGGCCCAGGCAGTTCAGGCTCTGCTCTGCTGACACCCAGCGGGGGGCAGGCCTGCAGAGCTGCCTGAGTAAGGACGAGAGGCTGGCAACCCCCACCCGCCAAGTCCACTGTGACCTTAAAAGGGACCTCTGTGCCTCCACAGCAGCAGGAGCAGCCCACTGGGAAGTCCCTGGGTAAGCTCAAAGGGGCCATGGTGACACCATAGTGTCCAATCACAAGGTCACCACTTTCGAACCAGCAGCTGCTCTGCGGAGAAAGAGGAGGCTCTCTGTTTCCACAAAGACTTAGAGTCTCCGAAGCCCACAAGGCTTCCGCTGTTAGAACAGCCTTGCCAGCATGTGTGGGCAGCTCAAATGGCCCAGGGCTGCACTCCTTGCCCCAAGGTCGATGCTTCAAGCCCAGCCCAGGACTGGGGAAGGCTGGCCCAGTGACCCACTTCCCTAAGGCCACAGCCGGGACAACCCACCGATTGCTCTGCTCTGACAGGGGGGTCGCCATCAGCTGGCATCAACTCGGTGGATGGCAGCTTACACCCTCCCGTGTCCACGTTCCAAGCACAGGGTGAAGGCCAAGGCGCCACGGCCCCCTGCAGCGTGCAGACCCCGAGGCTGGGAGAGTAGGACAGCTTGGTGGAGGCCGCAGCCGAGGCCCTGGCGGCAATACCAAGCTTCTAAGTGAAAGCAAACCTTTAAGAAAACGTGGGTCCCCAGGAGACTGGGGGCCGGGAGGGGACACGAGCGCACGCACGCGCGCGCACACACACACACACACACAGTGTGGACAAGGCCTTGCATTAAGGAGTATTTGGGTTTTCTTCCATTTTTTACTTGCAGTCCTTTGAGGTAGGAAGTTGAAGGAATGGAAATCCGCTCAGCACGTCAGTTTGGGGGTCTCCATGGCTCAGGGACATGGAACGGGATGCCCCAGGAGTGGTAGCTGGTGTGCTGGGATAAGGGCATGATAAAGCTGCTGGCCCTGCCGAGGTGGGCCCACCCCTGTCTGGTGCCTCCCTGCCCATCCCCTGCCCAAGGGTTCGGGCAGCAGGATCCGTGAGCAGAAGGAACCCTTTGCGGCCACTGGGCCAGTCCCGCCATGCCCCCCCCCCCCACCTCCCAATGTCTCAAAGTCAGACCATGCCACTGCCACAGAGTCCATGCTGACTCCCGGCGGCCCTGTGGGCTTCTGGGACTGTCACTGTCCTGGAGTAGAAAGCCTCAGAGCTGGTTTTGAACTGCCTACCATGTGGTTCCCACTGCATTCCAGGGCTCCCAGCAAGGGTACAATTAACCACCTGTGCACAAACACACCTCCTTTGTGCCCTCGTAGGCAGGGTCTGATGTAGAATTCTGGAACGTGCCAGCGGTTCACATCAGGGGGTGGCGATGTACAAGGGGCAGCTCTGGGCCCATGCACTGCGTGCTGGGGGGCTTCTGGCTCCCGCCTCCCACCACAGCCGCTGACCCTGGTCGGCAGCTTGGGTGTGTTGTCGGGCATCAGGGCCACGCTTGGAGCACAGGCTCAGAAAGACCCAGACGAGCTGGTGGGTGGGGAGCTGACCGCAGCCTGGGCAGTTGGAAGGTGTCCTGCCCCAGCCCCCCTCCCCCCCCACCCCCCAATACCTCATTGACAGGTGCCTCCAGCCAGCTCGACATCGTGCCCGGTGCGCAGAAACCCCGCCCCGCCCCACGCCTTCCCCATGCTCCCTGCTGACGAAGCCATTGTGGCAGCCCCTGGGTCAGGCCATCTTGGCAGCGGCACCCCTCTTTCTTCACGGACCTTCGCTCCTTTACCCAGCACGATGTCCTTCCCCAGGGACTGGGCGCTCCTGACCACATGACCCAAGTCCGTGAGATGAACTCTCGCCATCCTCGTGTCGAAGGAATGGGGGTTAGTGAGGAGCGCATAGCCCCCTCCTGGGAAGACAGGGACCCGCAGCCTGGAGTTCCTGGCCAGCCTGGAGCCTGGTCATTTAGAAGGACACAAGGCCAGACGGCGGAGAAGCTGGGTGGTGATCTGTACCCACGGGTCTCCGGGAAGCCACTGCTGAAGGTGCCTGGAATGAATAGAAGCCAGGCTCGGTGCATTGAAAGCACCTGGCGAGCCCCAGACACAGCCGAGTGTCAGAATAAGAGGTTCTATTACAAGCAAAGGGCGAAGATAATCTGAGATCTCATGTGGAATTTCAGGACTAATAGCAAAAAGGATCTGTCCCTTCTCCGTGAGTTTCCTAGCGCTGGGTCCAAAGTATCATAAACTCGGTGACTCGTGAGGATGGGGAACGTAGTCTGTGTTCCGGAGAGCTGGGGTCTCAGGCCGAGTTCTCCCCGAAGGCTCTAGGGGTGGGTCCTATTTGGCCGCTCAGTTTCCAATGACCTTGACTGTCACTGCCTTGAAACTCCACGGCCGTGTGGGCCTCTAGCACGTGACTCAGGTGGGATTGGGGACACGACCCTATTGCAGTGTACCTTCATGTAAACTGGAAACATCTCCCAAGACCCTAACTGTGAACCCCGACCTTAAACATGGCATCAGGAGGGACGTGGAGAACAACAGGCGTGGCAAGCAACGCCACAGGAGTGGCGCGGTGGTGGCAACCAGGGGCTCAAACAAGGACAATTGTGAGGGTGCCGGACCATTGTGAGGTACGTCAAGTGACCGCGTCAGGACCCACCCAGCGGCCCCTGGCAGCGGTGGCGCACGCGGCCACTGTTACCCTAGCTTCTCTTGCCGGCCTGGGGTTAGACCACATTCACGCGGTAGGAGCCTTTGCTGTAGAACGAGTGACCTTCCACCCCCTAGTCCTGCCACGGCCCACAGAACACGGCCACAGCAGCCTGCGGCGTGGTGAGAGCGGTCACGATTCCCAGACACCAGCTTGGAACCGAAGGGGGCCGGGTCTGGGTCTCCATGGGAGCCTTCCATCCTCTGCAGGGGCCAGTCTGTTCCCCTTATCACCATCACACTGTATTAGTGTTCTTCTCGTGCCATAGAACGCATACTTTATAGACTGCTAAGGACAGACACTCCTGCCAATACGGGAGCTCGGTGATAACCACACGGTCAGCAGGTCGCCACCTGCTGCTCTGCAGGAGAAAGCTCCCCTCTGCCCCCGCCAAGAGTGGCCGTCACGGGCACTTTGAACCTTTCCTAGAAACTTTGCCCTGACAGTGGGGCTGGAAGGACAGTTACCAGCACAAGGAAGGGAGAAAGGTTTTGGTCACAGCTGGTGCCTGTCTTTCCTGGCCTTTCTTCCAGTCGACTTTCTTCTGTTTGTGGCCCAACATGAAATACCTGGGTTCTGAGTTTTATCATGAGGACCCTCCCTCTAGCCATTAGATGATGCACGTCACAAATCACTGACAATTTGGGAGGAGGAGAGCATCCTCCTGGGGGAATGAAACTGTAAGCTCCACTGGAAGTCCTTGGTTTTCGTGATTCGGACACAGTCTGATCATAAGGCATTCTTCCCCGGCCCCTATTTACAGCCAGTTACTCCTGACTCGATTCCCATTCCCCAGGCAGCCGGGCAGGGCGGGGGAGGGAGGGGTAGGATGGTGCCACACAGGGGCGTCAATGGCTGCTTGTTCAGAAGGAGGTGGTCAGTCAGGCCTCCTACCTGAGACACCTCTGCACAGACTCGAACCACCAACTCTTCAGAGAACAATGGAGCCAGTTCACCATGCCCACCGTGCAGGGACTCCGCCCCATCTACGTAGGCCAGCTCATCAGCCCCTCACTTGAGAAGACAGCGGTGTTCCAGCCACATCCAAGCCCTTGTCGCTACAGAAGGAGACCCCATGTCCTTACCATCCCAAGGCTGATGGCCACGGGGCAGGGCTCAGACATACCTCCACCCTCCCACTTCCAGGACCCTGTTTTGACTTTGAACCTTTCCTCCCACAAGGCACTACTTTTCTCCTGGGTCTAGTGACCACACAGAACTGACAGACACTATGCACCATGGTGGGTGTTTATTAGGGAAGCCCACAGGCTACCAGGAAACACTAAGCTCACACAGCCTGGGGCCCACAGCTGTCTCTCCCTGGCCAGTAGCCAGGTCTCCCTGGTGCTCAGCCTTTCAGTCACAGGGTCTCTTGGCCTTTGTTTCCACGGCCCAGGGAGTCAGCTTCAGAGCTCAGTACTGCTCCTTGGCCCTGTCCCGGGGCCACCTTGTCTCATCTCTGGTGTGGCATCACCTCTGCTGCTCCCGGAGGAGAGGGGGAGGGGAAGGGTTGTACACACGGGCCACTGGTGGGTCTTCTTCCTTCATGTCCTGGAAGGTCTTTCTTCTGGTTTTGGGGTGATGTCTCATTCTTAGAGCCAGGGGGACAGGAAAAGTGACCATTCCCTGAGTGAGGAATCCTCTGCACCTTTTTTATTTTAAGTCATTTTATTGGGGGCTTTTACAACATTTCATACATCAATCGTATCAGGTATATTTGTACAGATGTTGCCATCATTTCCAAAACGTTTTTCACTTGAGCCCGCACTACAAGTTTTTATATATCTATAGATACATAGATATATAGATATAAATTCATTTTGGGGGGTTCATACAACTCCTAGCACAACCAATACATATGTCAATTGTATGCAGACCACATTGGCACATTTGATGCCATCATCATTCTCGAAACATCCTCCTCCTACCTAGGCCTCCGGTACCAGCTCCCTGTGTTTCCTTTCCCTCCCCCATGAACCCTTAACAATTTATAAGTTGTTATTATTTTGTCATCACACACTGTCCGATGTGTCCCTTCACCCACTTCTCTCTCTACACATGTATCTGCATGCTCACGCCCAATTCTTCCTCGAGAGCAAGAGGCATGGGCAGAAGAGCTATATTAAGAAGTTTCATTTTGGCTGAGCCCCACTGGTTGTGCGCGGGACTGCAGCCCACTGGGATGGAGGTTCAGTTCCAGCAGTGGCTCCACAGGAGCAAACGCTGGGCCTCCTACTCCCACCACCAGAGGTCAGTGATGCCCAAAAAACAAAAAGAAATTTCACTTCACCACACCACTCATGACTCCCGGAGCCCTTTGTGATAAAAACTCGAGTTGGTGACATGACATTTACAGAAGTAAAGCTTAACCTTCACGCACACGCAGTATCTGATTTACAAGCCATAGCTAGCTTCGGGGACCGAGGTGCACTCCCCCCAAAATGATTTATATCTATATATCTATCTATATCTATAGATATATAAAAGCTTGTAATGAGGACAGGGTTTGACTACAATTCTGCAGGGAGAACTGAGGGTGGCTGTCCTGGGGTCCTGGGGGCTGTGATCACCCCGTGGCTGAAGCTCAGAAGGAGAACCTCAGTGGGTCTGTCCCCAGGCTAGGCCAGCTCCTCCCCGACTCAGAAATAATACTGCTTCGATGACACACACGCCGGGCTCAACCGGACCCGCCTGCTTTCTCTGAGTGACCTTCACAGAAAGTCAGGGGGAGACTTGAGCCCCTGAGTTCCCCATAGCTCACAACTCAGCAGCTCAGGAGCTGAACACGGGGGTCCTCTGCCTGCTTGGCCCACTCTGGGTCCTCCTCATGACCATGGTCCTTGTGAGCGGAGACCCGGGCATCTGGACGTGGTGAGTGTCGCAGGGAGAACGGGGGTGGGGGGGGGTGTGCCTGGAGAGCAGGTGGTCTGCTCTCCTGAGGGTGCTGGAGAACCTTTCTTCCTCTGTGTCCCACCTAGGTCTCCCCCCCCCCACACACACACACCCCTCTACTGGGTGTGGATGCCCCTCATGGAGCTCCCTGCATCACTGTTCTGCTGAGTTCTGCAGGGCATCTAGCTCACTGGAGCCTCACAGATGCTGACAACAAGTGCTTTTATTCGGCAATAAGCTGTAATTCGGCATTCGGCGCTCATCAGGAGCCCATCACTGGTAACTGGTGATGTCTTTAGCCCCCGAGGCCCGCCTGGCCTGTGCTGGGGGTGCGGTGGGGGCACAACGGAGCGCCGGCCCATGGTGACCTGATGCTCAGGGAGGGCCCCTCCTCGGGGTGGCCGTGCTGTGAGCATGTGCGGACAGCCCCTGGATTTCGAAGAGGACCGTCGGTAACGTGTACCTTCCAAAAAGGAGCAGGTGACTTTGAAGATGGGCAGTGCAGGGACGTCTCAGGTCCTAGGCGGGTCTGTGGTGGCAGATGTGAGGCCCGGACCGCCGGCCTAGATGCCCCCGGGCACATAGACCAGTCTGGTTCCTTGCTGGGCGGCCTGTCTGTCCCTGGACGGAGCTCTGGAAGAGGCTGTCCTGAATTACTCACCAGCCAGACAAGCCGGGACCTCCGAGGAGGATGGGAGCAGGGGGTGCAGGGACTGGAGGCCCCGAGGTCAGGGGTTCAGTTCCCCACGGTGGGCTGCGGTGACCCCCACCCTCAGGGCTTCTTGGGGCACGAGCCCTGGGCCTGGGGCTGGCTCAGCCCGGCCACGCTGGTCCTTGGGCTTCAGGGCATGTCGACACTGTTCATTAGCGTCCACGTGGGCACTGGGTGCGCCTGGCCCGCTCGGCTCCCAGGGGCGCCAGGCAGACTTCCCTTTCCTGTGAAGGCAATGGCAGTCGCGGGGCGCACGCTGTCCTTTCCGCTCCCTTGACGCCGAGAGAAGGAACCGTTCCCACCAGGCACAGGACGTGGAAAAAAGGCTGGACCCGTGTGTGCCCCTCCCCCACATCCCACGCACACCTGTCGGGCACAGGCTTCGCCCCGTGGGGAGCCAGGGGGGAAGGCTGTGTGGATGCCACCCTTCTTCAGAAGAGTCTGCGAGCCGCCTGCCCTGCACGCTGCTGGTGTCCATGGCTGGACCATGGTGGGTAGCAACATGGGCTGGCACCTGTCTGTAAGAACTCCCACTGCTGGGTGAGTGTGTTTACAGTAAAACATGACGGGTCTCCAATGGTGCCAGTCGTTGGTGCCCAGCGACTAACTCGAAAGGTTCTACCCCACACAGCAGCACGGAAGAAAGGCCTGGCACTCTGCTTCTGTAAGTTTCTCAACCAACCCCCAGGAGCAGTTCTCCACCGCCCACACAGGCTCCGGGACTCGATGGACCTGAGCGCCCTGGCAGGGGTGCGGTGCAGCTGTTCCCACTGCAGGGTCGGCAGGCTCGACTGCTTATTCCTTGATGCATTTCAGCAAACCGGCTTTTAAAATGGGTTCTCCAAGGTGGGCGGCCAATGTGGAAATCACAAATTTACGCTCCTCATTTTTTTTTCATTTTTAACAGTTTTATTGACACATAAAATTCAGTGATTCAATCACATCAAGAAGAGGTGTACAATCATCACCACAATCAGTTTTAGGGCATTTTCTTCATTCTTATACTCATTAGCTCCCCACTCCCCCTCAAACTCCCCTGCCAAGCCCCCAAGGGAAGAGCAATCCAGTTCCTGCTGCTACAGATCCCCCTGTCCGAATTCCATTTATAGAAAAATATTTTTAAAACAGCAGCAGCAACAAAACTAACAAAGTAAAACAGATAAAAGTTTCAACCGGAAAGCAGAAAATACTAGAAACTAGAACACATTTAAATGGCTCACAAGGAAGGTAAAATGACCTGCATCTGCAAAAATCCATTTTGCAATGCATTCTGGATCCATATCCCTGGTCCATGATCAGAGGCACCCACCAGGCTTAATCCACCTTTATTTCCCCCTTAAACTGAAACAGCTTTGAAATGGGTCAAACCCAGATCAAATGATTTTTCAGATTTTGAACTGTGTCTGCCATAGTGGACTTTACAATGCTGTCGGGTAACAGGGCAGTTTATACCCCTCAGTGATGATCAGAAGGGGCTCGTCAGGGGCATCATCCACGTGTGGACCCTGCAACTGGGTTTGGGGCTTCCACTGTCATCCATAGGCTGTGTGAAACAGGTGTTCACAATTTAAGCCCTGATGCCATTCCCTCCTGTAGATTTGGATTATGGTATGTGCAATCTTTGAATCCCAAGGCTGATGTACTTCTAACACGGCGCACCTGGTTGATCCCCCACTTAAATGGCAGCTTGTTGGGAACCAAGGCGTTATTCTTTCTGAGAGCTGAGCACCATCTAGCTTCCTCACCACACGTGGCTACAGCCCCCCATCGTCAGCGAGCTCTTCGCCATGGCATGAGAACCCTTGTTCTGAGGTCGG
>PVJH01019866.1:15321-41949 GCA_004026705.1 Nesogale talazaci | reverse complement strand
AGTTGATCAGAGCAGTATTATTAAAGGAGAATAGAGAGGTACACAAGAGTTATAAATAATAAAGGTAAATACTGTTACATACACAAAACTACAATATCAATAATAGAAAACATTAAAGTGGGCACACAGAGCAGCAAGATGAACCCACCACCAGTACCACACACACACACCAAAGCAAACTGCTGTAGTGTCAAAACCACATCATAGCAACCTTATGGATAGAACTGTCCTTGAGTTTCCAAGACTGTATATTTATAAGAAAAAAAAATCATGTCTTTCTCCCTCAGAGTGGCTGATCAAACTTCTGACCTTGTGAATTCCAGCCCAGTGCTGAACCATTATGACGCCAGAATAGGTATGACCAATCCAAAGGGCCTATACTCTTGACTTTATATAGGTTGGTAAATTATATTTTTGCATATGTATTTGTAGGTGCTGCAAACATATTCATGTATGTAAGAAAGCAAATGAAGATCAAAGGTATGGAAACTTCTTAGAAATAACCAAATACCGGCTGAGCCCCGGTGGCACAGTGGTTGTGCATGGGACTGCAGCCCACTGAGATGGAGGTTCAATTCCAGCTCCACGGAGCAAAGGCTGGGCCTCCTACTCCCACCAACTGAGGGCAGTGATGCCCCCTCCCTCCAAAAAAACCAAAAAACAAAAGGTAAAAGAAAGAAATAACTAAATACCTTGAGGAAATGTCTCGCTGGACCTGGAAGCTCAGGATTGTGTTTGCAGAGAGGCACCCAAGTCACTTAGTACAACATTCAAAAACTATGAATAAAAACTACATCCAACAGTTTACTATTGTGAACAGCATCTGGGGCCACAAGCATTTGCAAGTGGATGGATAAGGTATAATTGTTGGTCTTTCCTCTTTGATAGCAAAAGAGTAAATAAAATTAGACAAATGGTCCTTAATTTACTCTTCAATTATGGAAATGATTTCAATCCCATGGCTCACCTTTCAATGAAATACTAGAAATGTCTATAAAATGAACGATCAATACCAGAGAGACACATTTCTTAAAAGAGTCAGCTCTATAAGGTCAAAAGGTCAAAACATTTTACCCAATGATAGAAGTTAGAAGACAGGATCAGGCTAAAAAGAGAAAGGAATGGGAACAAATAAAAGAAAGACGTGCAAAGAATGCTATTTTTACATAATGGGGATTTCAACTCATATCAAGTCACAAAATGTGTAGAAATTGTTGGATGGAAAACTAATTTGCTCTGGAAATTTTCACCCAAATCACAATAAAAGTGTCATTTAAAATGTTATTTCCCAGGTACAAAGACATTCTGCATTGACTTCTCTAGGACATTAGCTTTATGTCAGTCATAGTTATCCATTTGCCTTAGGGGGAGTTGGAATCTTTTTTTTTTTTAAACTGAAAGATTTCAAAAGAAATATTATTTACAGCTTTTGACATTTAAACTAGGGTTATCCATAACAGATTTAACAAAAAGAAAAATCTCAGAATAGCAATAAAAAGGTAGACATTCAAAAACAAAACTAGCAGGAGAAACGTAAAACCAAAGTGAGAAAAATTTTATAATCATTATGAAAGACTCATAAATACACATGAACAAGTGTAAAGATGGGTAGAATGTCACATTATGTTACATAAATGTCAATTATCTACAAGTTCATAATATTCTAATGAAAATATCATAGCTATGAAAGTTCTATTAAAAAATTAATAAAACCACTATCAGGGGCCAATATCACCAGATATTAAAATATACTATACATTTTATGTAGCTGAAACTTTCCAGTACAAATGACTACCTAATTGAAAAGTTGGGGATGAAAATGAGACTTTTTGATCAGGAAACTGTTTTATATATTCCCATCCCAATGTAAAGTTTAATAGAAATAAAAATGTATAAAAACAAACCTAAAATGAATCATAAATAAATGAACACAATGATATATGAAGTTAATAATATAACCATGGGTACAAAATACATAATTTAATGTGAATACAGTAACCTGACTTAGTGAGTTATCCTCTAAGGACAAAAAGAAGTACAAATCTATTTTGAATTTAATATATTTCTTTTTTTGTTTGGGAGTAATATTAGAATAGTATTGTTTTGTGATGCCATCAATAGTTTCTGTGTTAATCCGGGTAGACTAGAGGAACAAATTCAAGGACACGCATATCGATATAAGGAAAGGGTTTATATACAAAAGGTAGGGGACATGGAGAAAGCATCCCAGCCTAGTCCAGTCCAAAGTCATAAGTCCGATATTAGCCCATATGCCTAAAATCAGTCTATAAAGTCTTCTTCCGACTCACGAAGTCACAGGTCAGCGGTAAAGAATCGCGGTGCTGGCATGGCACCTCGCCTCCAGGGCTCAGGGTCCATTAAGAGCAGAAGCAACTCATCACTGGCAGAGGTCTCCATGTGGCCATCCCAGCTTCAGAGGTCTGGCTCCATCAGGGCAAAGCTGTGTGGTCTCTCTGCCGGCTCCTCCAGCTTCTTGAACACTGCCAGCTTGTCTTGTCCGTGATTAATCATCTGTGAGACTACTCCCAACAACTGGGGAAGATAGCTTCTCATCTTCATGAGGGAAATATCGCAAGATTTCCCAGAAGTCTCAGGAGAAAGCCATGCCCACATTGATGCCTCATTGGCTGCTCAATGGCTATCTCCAGATTAACAGGCTAGACTCCACCCCTACATTTCAATCATAAAAGTAACATAAGCACATGACTGCCACAGTATCCAATATTATTATTCCAATCTACTGGGGAGGCGGAAAGCCCCCCACAACTTATCATGGCTTCCATAGGCGTGATTGTATGGTTGAGATATATAAGGATTCTCATAACATCATAGAGAACTAAGGAGAAATGGTAGAAAGAACAAAAAAAGAGTCAAGCACATTTCATGGTATCATGCTCACCTTTGGGCCGTGATCTGAGCAGCCAAGTTTTCCCACAGTGTGAACACAGAGGGAAGGAGGAGAGGCAGGAGGTGAAGGAGAAAGCTGGGGGAGAGACCTGGGGGAAGAGAAAAAAGGGGGGGAAGGAAGGACTGGAGGAGAGCAAGAAGGGGAGTGAGTTGGGGAGGAGAAAAGATCATTGGAGAGAGCTCTTTACTTCTAACCAATGCTTATTTATCTTTGGGAGACATACAAATGCCCTAATTACAAGTAAAGATATATATCACAGAAAGGGGGTGTACTATAGGTAATATAGTAATGAAGAGACGATCTAGGGACACACACTCAATATGAAGAGGAAGGATTGGGGGCACACATGTGACAAGATGGGCGGACCCTAGACTCATGATAGTGGGAAGCAACCCACTATCCCTAAGAGCAGAGAGTGAGCCCCACCTATGGTGGGAGAAACAATGGTGTCTGTTTGCTCTGGGTGGCTGGAGCCTTTAGGGAGACTATCTCTAGGCATCTGACTTCCCATTTTGTACTGGAAAACAGCCTCGAATGTTTGGAATATCGTTGAGGGAGACAAAGCTAGAGGAAAGTCATATTATACCCTACAATGTACTTGTAATATTAGAGATTATCCAAAATTCTGGGGCATTTCTACTCTATTCTATAGGGATACAATGAGTCAAAATGACTTGATGAAACTCAATAACAGTATTGGATATGCTGTGCACAAACTACTGGATCAAGCAAAGGAGTAAATCGCTTCCATCAGAGATCTTATCATGAAAGAAGACAGACATGAATGAGTATAAGATGGAGGTCAGAATGCCAGTACTCTATCTGTCCACTGAAAACCTAGAAGCAGGGAAAAAAAGACTGAGTAGTGCAATGACCTTAAGGTTAGCGTTTCCTACGCACACAGAGGCATGCAGAAAACACACACACATGTACATACACACACAAAGGGGTGCTGGTCTGCTTCCAAGCGGTCATGTCCTTGAAAACCCTGTGGAGCACAGTTCTGCTCTGTACACCAGGTCACCATGACTTGGAACTGACTTGTTAACGGTTGTTTTAATAAAAAAAAAAAAAAAACACTTTGTTAGACATACCATTTAGTGTTTGATCTTGATTTTTAATTACTATTGCTTTCTAAAATAGCCCAGAAATCTTTGGTGAAAACATTTGGTTTGAGGAAAGCGGCAGTTTACAACAGAAGCCCTCACTCCATTGCTCTTGCCTCCCTTTTACTTCATCCTGCCCATTGGCCCACAATGTAAAATGCTCTGCTCGTGACAAAACATGTTGGAAAGTAGATTACAACTTTCGTGGGTCCCCCAGGAGCAGCAGTCTTTTTCCTAAAGAGCCCATAATGCCTTCTTCTGACTCACGAAGTCATTGGCCAGTGGGTGCAGAGTCCCAGCACTGGCAGGGGTCTCCCCATGGTTACTCGCTTCCAGGCCTCAGGGTGCATCAACAGCATCCAGTGGTGATAGACGTAACTCAGTGCTGGCAGGGGTCTTCATGTGCCTTCTTCAGCTTCAGAGGTCTGGTTCCATCAGGGTAAGGCCATGTGGCTTCTCCTCCAGCTCCTCGGAAGCTTCTATCTTGTCTTGTCAGTTGAGCAATTCCCAACAACTGGAAAAATGGTCTCTCATCTCCACGAGGCAAGTACCGTGAGACGTCCCAGAATTCTCAGGAGAAAGCCATGCCCACACAGAGGCCTCATTGGCTACTCAATGGCTAACTCCAGACAACAGGCTAGATTCCACCCCTACATCTCAATCATGAAATTGACATAGGTACATGATTGCCATACCCACCTTCCTAATATGATTGCTGATGACAAATGTGTGCAAAAGCAAATGTGGTGAAGAAAGCTGATGGTGCCCAAAAAAACTTTTGATCGTATCAAAAGTTATAGCATCTGGGGTCTTAAAGGCTTGGAAGGAAACAAGTAGCCATCTAGCTCAGAAACAACAAAGCCCACATAGAAGAAGCACACCAGCCTGTGTGACGATGAGGTGTCAAAGCAATCAGGTATCAGGCATCAAATAACTAAAAATTATATCAGCATAAATGAGGGGGAGTACAGATTTGGGACCTAAAGCCCAGCAATAGGTGAAGCGACATTTCCTTACAGAGGGGTCACAGGGAGGAGATGAGTCAGTCAAGGTACAGTGTAGCAAAAATGAAATAGGCAATTTTCCTCTAGTTCTTAAATGCTTTCTTCCACCCACTATCATGATCCCAATTTTACCTTACAAATCCAGCTAGACCAGGGGATGTACACTGGAGCTAGAAACATGGGGAATTCAGAGCAGATGATCCCTTCAGGATCAGTGTCGAGAGTGGTGATATAGGGAAGGTGGAGGGAAGGTGGAATAGAAATGGGGAACCAATTACAAGGATCTACATATAACTTCCTCCCTGGGGTATGACAACAGGGAAGTGAGTGAAGGGAGGGACACACTAAACAGTGGACAATATGATAAAATAACGATAATTTGTAAATTACTAAGGGTTCATGGGGGAAGGGATGGAAGGGAAATATGGGGAACTGATACCAGGGGCCTAAGTAGAAGGAGGATGTTTTGAGAGGGATGATGGCAACAAATGTGCAAATGTGGTCTGTACACAATTGATGTATGTATTGATCATGATAAGTGTTGTATGCACCCCCAATAAATGATTTAATAATAATAATAAATGTCAATGCAACAACTACTAAATAAAAATGTATTCTGTTGAAAAATATACAACTATCAGAAATGATGAGTTCAAATTTCGAATTCCCTCATTCCTTGGAGATTTTGCACCAGGATGTGGATACTTTAGGAGAGTTGCCCTATTTCAGTGTATGCCTGTGCTCCACTTACCGCTGGCTTGTATTAGAGCTTAAATTTCTACACACCAAGTTTACAAAAGGCTGTGGTTTATAGTGCAAACCCTAAATGTACTTATAAGTCTCCATGTAAATTCCAATGAATTCCTTCTGATCATTAACCATAGCATGAATAGTTTTTCCCTGAGGCCAAATGAATTAGAGAGTGGATTACTGTTGTCAGTCCAAGGGGTAGCTGCATAACCCTTAGGGACTTGTCTGGGTATGTCCTTGAAAGACAGTGGGGAAGTAAGATAGGATAGTCATGAATCATATCCTGACGGCCTTGGTCAGAAAGACCTGAACCAATCTTGTAAACTGTTCTGTCTAGCATGTTTCAATCCTTGACCTGCTCTCGGTTCTGCAGTCCCACCTATAATTGTAACATAATGATCCTCTGCCACAGTCATTCACATGTGACATTTTCCTTTGCCATCCCATGTCCTTTGTAAGTTTCTAGATTTCGGCAAACTCTTGGATGCCATTATAAACTTGTGCTAATTGTCCCAGAGATCTGGGTGAATTGTCAATCTTTTCTTTGTCCTGTTTAAGACTTAATGAATGTTTTCCTTAAATGCTATTTGATATTTGGGGTTTGCTTTGTACCTAAATCACCTCTGGCTATATTATGGATACTTCATACATAGTTCTCCTACTTTCCAACCTGCTCCTTCTTGACCACACCATAACGTCTTTTAAAACAGGTTCAGGATCTTGTGGGCTTGAAGTTCTTTACATTTTATGCATTATTCTTATACATTTTATGCACAGAAGCCTGCACTCCTTGATCTCCCTCAAAAAGTACTTCAAGTTCTCTGCACTTTCATCTAGTAAGGTGTGTAACCTGAATATTGTCGATTGTTAATAAGTCTTCCTCTAATCCTGATGCCACATTCTTCTTAATTTATTCCAGTCTAGCTTCTTTGATCATTTGCTCAGCATACAGATTGAACAAGTATAATGATAGGATGAAAGTCTGACACATACCTTTCCTGACTTTAAATCATGCTCTATTCCCTTGTTCTGTTCTCCCAACTGCCTTCGATCCATGTATACACTCCACAAGAGCTCAAAAAAGTGTTCTGGAATTCCATTCTTCTCAAGGTTTTCTGTAGTTTATTATTGCCATATAGGATTTAGTTCCATCTTAATCTTGTTCATTAGTAAAAATAACTACTTCAAAGTGGGATTATTGCCATAAGCAAAGAATCCAGGGATATATTACATCACATAAGGAATTATAGCTAGAAGGGCCCATATTAACAGACTGCATCTCATGACTTACCTAGAGAGGGTAGTGTGGCGGTCATGTGCTTATGTCCATTTCATGATTGAGATGTAGGGGTGGAGTCTGGTCTGTTAATCTGGAGATAGCCATTGAGTAGACAATGAGGCCTCTGTCTGAGCATGGTTTACTCCGGAGACTTCTGGGAAATCTTGCAGTATTTCCCTTGTGGAGATGAGAAGCCATCTCCCAAGTTGTTGGGAGTGAGTCTCAGAGATGATGAACTACGGACAAGACAAGATGGCAGCATCTGAGGAATTTGAGGAGAAGCCACATGGCCTTACCTTGTTGGAATCAGATGTCTGAAGCCGGAAAAGCCACAGAGAGACCCCTACCAGTGCCAAGTTGCTTCTACCACCACTGGATGCTGTTGATGGACCCTGACCTCTGGAAACAAGGAGCCACGAGGGGACCCTTGCCAGCACCAGGACTCTGCACCCACTGGCCTGTGACTTCGTGAGTCGGAAGGAGGCATTATGGGCTAATATCGGACATATGACTTTGAACTGGACTGGGTTGGGATGCTTTCTCAATGTTCCATTCCTCTTGTATATAAACCTTTCCCTTATATCCATATGCGTGTCTATAAATTTGTTTCTCTAGTCTGCCCAGACTGACACAGGTAATTACCCTTATGGACTTGCCTGGATGTGTCTCTGATATAGATTGAGACACTGGGAAACAGACTTGGAAGTCATGCCCTCAGTACCTCACTTGGAAGGTCCTAGAAGAATTGTGTAAATTGATCTGTCCATCATAGTCCCATTCCCATTTCTATAGTCTCACCTGCAACTATAATGTATTGATCTGGCACTAATCATGTTTTTGTGACAATATCCTAAAAGACCAGTTCTTTGTATATCTTTGGACACCATGATGACCTCATGTTAATAGTTTCCCTTATCCAGATGTCTTATTTAAGATTTAAAATATGTTCTCCTTAAATTATTTGTGTTTGGGGGTCTCTTATGCATCCTAAGGTACCTACCGCAATAGGATGTACTGTCAGTTATGTGTGGGGGGGGGTAGGGGGGAGAAATAGAAAGTACTCTAAGGCAAGAACATAAAAGGTATAATCTTCATGGGATTTAAATGAAAAGAATTGTAATTAGGTCACAGTCAAATTTCAGGTGAACAGCAATCCCCATGCCAGCACTTCCTCGAGCTTGTTCCAGATGTTCTGTGGCCGTGCCACAAATGCTCTTGATGATTGGCAGGGGCAACTTTCTTAGACCTTATGTTCTGCCTCCTTATGCCAGGTACAAGCTAGCTGCCAGACTGGTTCCTGCTTCAAACTCTTCCCTTTCCAGTCTCTTGGCTTCTAAATCAATGCATTTTTAGTAATTCATTGATTTCTAGTAAGAGCCAAGATCTAATCTGGAATGAAACCAGGAACAGGGCAGCCAAAAGGCAAATTTTGGCTGTGAAAGTAGCTATTACATCTTCAGGGACTCAGACATTTGGCAATATTATATGATCAGACCCTTATGGAAACACACAAATGTGTTGTAATTGGTTTAACAAGCTCATTGTTTTCAATATTCTAGTGCTTTCTATTTGACATTGAAGAATGACCTTGAGGAATAGGAAGCTGCATGAGTTGGGCACACCACAATTCAGGTAGACTTCCTAAAATTAAATTCTCCTAGACTTTGATGTTTCTGGGGACTTGCTGTATCAAACATATCCTCTTTTTATTCAGAATATGCATCTTTTAAAAAAATCATTTTATTGAGGGCTCACACATCATTTTTCACAATACATAAATTCATATATTGTGCCATGCTTCTTTGCATGCCTGCTGCTGTCATCATTCTCCAAACCTCCACTTTTCGACTTGAGCTCTTGACATCAGCTTCTCATTTTTCCCCTCCATCCTTGCTCCCCAGTCCCCTACCAACCCTCAATACTTTATAAATTATTATTGTTTTGTCATAACTTACACTGCCTGATATCTCCCCCCATCTTCTCCACTATCTGTCCTCCCGGTAGGAGGCAATGTGTAGATCCTTGTAATTGGCTGCCCCTCTATACCCCACTTCCCCTCCACCCATCCAGTAGCTCCACTATTACTACTGGCACCAAAGGTTCATCTGTCCTGGGTTCCCCAAATTTCCATTTCCCATCTGTATCAGTGTACTTCCTGCAGTCTATCTGGATTTGTAAGGTAGAATTGGGACCATGATAGTTGGCAGGAGGGAGCATTCATGAACTAAAGGAAAGTTGTATGCTTCATCGCCTGTGGGACCACAAGGGGCTGAAGAGAGCAGGTATCAAGCATCAAAGAACAAGGATCACATCATTACAAATGAGAGGCCAGCAGAGTGGGGACCCAAGGTCCACTTGTAGGCAATTGGACACCCTCTTACAGGGAAGTCGTGGGGAGGAGACAGGCCAGTAAGGTGCAGTGAAGTGACAATGAAACAGAATATGCATCTTATCCCATGATGTTGTAACTTAAGAGTATGGCCTCTAGTCAATCCAGATGAACTTGAATTCAAATGTTTAATGCAGTATGATTCAGTTCTTTAAGACTTGGACTTCTCATTTCTGTGATGGGGTTCTTGCTAGTGTTGCATGAGAAAGGACATCTAAATGTATATAGCGAATTAAATAGTCAAGCTGCCATTTATTGCCTTTTAAACTTCTATGAACTCTCACAGTGGATTGTGCAGCCTTTCTGTGACACACTTAATTAGAAAAATCAAACAATGCCCCATTCATTAAAGCAATCAGAGGTGTATGCAGTTAGACACCATCACCTCTTGTCCCATGAGAAAGCCACTATGTCGTCTTGTGGAACCCTTTTATTCAGTGCTCTAAAGAGGACGTGAAGGTATACATGCAAAGCCTTGTAAACGGAACCTTGGACCCCCTTCCTGTGGTGCAGTTACCTAGACCCTCTTTGGGTGAGGTGTCCAAGACCTGTCAGGATTCTGGGCAGCTGTCAAGTGGATTGATCTCAGGACCTCCTATCTGGGTGGAGCGGCAGCTCTAGTTGTTGGAGCAACAGTGTGACTGCTTCATGTTGTAGCCGTGTGGAATCGCCCTTGACTCCACTGCCCACTCCCTCCATGTTGACATGGCCAGGAGCAATCAGTGGTTAGAACCTGGTATTTCCCACTTAAAATGGGGGCTGACGTTGCCTGTGAATTTGAGTACAGACTCAGTTTTTTCTGTCTTGCTTCTGCATGATATTCAGACCTTGGTCATGAATTTTCTTGGGCATCATTTTGTGTGGAAAGTGTTGTTTTAGCTGTATGCTTCAAATTGTGAAGGAACACAGCCCAGGAAAGCTGGAAGCAAACTTGACATCACTGAGATCCATCTGCCTCCAAGATCATCACACTCTCAGGCTTGAATGGGTCCCCCAGGATTTGTGTGTGACATTACAGCTGGTGGAGCATGCTGACTTTGGATGTCACTGAATCTGCTTGACTAGTGTGGAGTCAATGAGCCCCTGACAGATTAAGTTTTGTCAGGTTGGGGACCTTTGATGTCGTGGAAACTTCTGTTGAGATGTGTGTTGAACATTTATATATGACAGACATTGTCATAGAAAAATATGAAGATACAAAGATGAGAAAAAGCACAACTTCAGACATTGACTTTTATGACCACTAATAAAGAAAAGTATCAAGTAATCATTTGTTTTTGTTTTTTTACTATCTGTGCTCTCATGACTCCATGATGGATCCTTGTGACATCCTCCTTTGCCCAGTTGTCATTTGCTCCTGACTTTATTAACTCTCAAGTCCTGGAGATAGTTTTGTTGTCTGAGCTTAGGGCATATAAAGTTGATCTCAAGTTCTCTCTTAAACATATATGAATGTCAATAAATTTGTTTCTGTAGTCTACCTGAACTAATACAAAAATGAATATAATATTTCAAACCACAACAGACAATCCTTTACTTGGAAGATGTAGAGAGGAAGGAAGTTTCTGATTATACCACACTAAATATAATTCAGTTTGAAAGGAAACTTACTTAAGACAATATATTTAATATGCCTCATTCAAAATATACTCAATACACTATACTTAAGATAGAAAGATGCAGTTAGGCAAGATCAGGGTCAGGGATTACACATATATACTCTGCTAAGTATAGTATCAAATATATTATGAATAAAATGAATAAAATGTAAGAAATATATTGTATGTTGTAGATAAATAGCATTGTATGTTGTATATAAATAGCCTTGGGGGTCATATCTGACCTTCTCTGGCCTCCCTCCATACTCTTCTCATAATAATACACAGATATAGTATGGGAGTTAACAGGTTACCACAAGCCAGGATTAGAAAGTGGTAAGGATATAATCATTGGTTCACAGTGTCACATTTCCTTACTCAGTATCTGACTCCCTCTAGTCTTCAATCTCTCAGTCACGCAGACACTTGTCTCCTGCCATGTCTTGGACTATGCACACCTTAGTCTTCAAAGTAACATCTTTTTACCACATCCCTTTATAATAGGTCTTTTGGAGCATGTGGCAGTCATGTGCTTATGTTAATTTTGTGATTGAGATGTAGAGGTGGAGTCCAGCCTGTTAATCCGGAAATAGCCATTGAGTAGCCAAAGAGACCTCTATATGGGCATGGCTTTCTCCTGAGACTTCTGGGAAATCTCGCGATATTTCCCTCATGAAGATGAGAAGCTATCTTCCTCAGTTGTTGGGAGTTAATCTCAGAGACAATGAGTCATGGAAAAGACAAGCTGGCAGCGTCCGAGAAGCTAGAGGAGCCATCGGAGAGACCACATGGCTTTGCCCTGATGGAGCCAGACCTCTGAAGCTGGAGCAGCATGCTGTTGATGGACCCTGAGCCCTGGAAGTGAGGAGCCATGGGGAGAACCCTGCCAGCACCAGAACTCTGCACCCACTGACCTGTGACTTCGTGAGTCAGAAGGAGACTTTATAGACTGATATCGGGCATATGGGTTAATATCAGACTTATGACTTTGTGCTGGACTGGATTGGGTTGCTTTATTAATGTCCTATTTCTCTTACATATAATAAACCTTTTCCTTATAGCTATATGCGTGTCTTTTAAATTTGTTCCTCTAGTCTACTGGGACTAACACAGAGCACATTTTCTCAAATGCAATAAAATGATTTGTTTTCTTAGCTGCTTCTTCCATGGGCATTTATTGTGGATTCAAGTGAAATGTAATCTTTAGCAATTTCAATCTATTTTCTATCTATTATTTGGTCCAGGTGTGAGGATTTTTGTTTGGTTTAGGTTGAGGTGAAGCCCATATGGAATGCTATAAACTCCTTCATTGGTAAGTGCTTCAAGTCCTCCTGGCTGTTAGCAAGTGTGGTTGTGTCTTCTGTGTATCAAAGGCTGTTCATGGATCGCCTGCCACTCTCAATGACTCATTTTTCTTAACAAAGTTCAGCTCCTTGAATTATTTGTTCAGTATGTAGAACCAATAAATATTGTGAAAGAATATAACTGGTACAACTTTTCTGATTTAAAACCATGAAATATGCCTTTAATTTCTTTAATGCATTGCCTCTTGTAACATGTACAGGCTCCACATGAGCCTGTTAAGTGTTCTGGACTTCACCTTCTTCTCAGTGTTATTCATAATGTGTTATGATCCATATAGTCCAATAGCTTTGCATGGTCAACAAAACACAATAAACATCTTTCTAGTTTATTTTGTCTTTTTTGCTCTCAGTAATATCCTTTATTCTATGTCCTTTCTGATGCCAGCTTGAATTTCTGACAGTTTACAATCAATGTACTTGTATTAGGTCACATTCTTTAAAGAAAGGGAGAGACAGAAATGGTTATCAAGAATTGGATCAAACAATTGTGGAAATGGGTCTAGTGCAAGTCCATGGGTCAGATGTGAAGCTGGAGTTTTCTCTGATGTAAATGCAGGAGCTGATAAAGCAGGCAGCAGTGTGGATTCACAAGCAAATGGTCAGCAGGTCAGATGGCAAGCCACTGATGGCCTATCATTGGTTGACTGGCAAATAAGGTAGACTATATTGGCCCAAGTCCAAAGAATCAGAGTTTGATGAGCTAGGTACAGGATCCAAAACCAACAAATAGCAAGTTAGTTTCCTCATAACATCCACTTTGTAGGAATTAGGTCACACTCCTGAGAGACTTTCTTTCAATTTGCTCAAGGCTGTGACTTGAGTAAGAGGGTTGTACTTTTCCTTATCTTCTTAGAACTGATTGCTTGCTTATAGAAGATCCCATTATGGAGTAGATTACCTACTGTTACATTACAATACAAGTGATTATTAGGCTTTTGCCAGGGGAGTCAGCCCCTAACATATCATCACAGGTCCGGTAGGTGAAATTGTACAGCAATAATAAGTAAAGATTATAGTAAAGTCATAAAAAATATGAGAGCTAGAACAGAGATTGAAATAACAGAGTCAGACACATTTCATGGTAGCATGCTCACCTCAGTCCCACTTGATAGCCTACATGGAGAGAGAGCCAGAGAGAGCAAGTTTATTGCTAACCTTGTCTTAAATTCCTTTAGGAGGTGTAGTATACAGTAGGCATACACAACAAAGGAAGGGGATGTAAAATAGGCATGAGTGTAACAAGAAGGGGATGAGTTAGTGGTGTACAGGAAGGTGAGGGACTAGGCCAACTAGGTGTATGTATGTGACAAGGGCAGACTCTAGATTCATGATGGTGGCCTCACCTTGGTCACCCTTAGGTGGGCTTGACCACCCTGGGCTCTCTTACAAGGAAGTAGTCTACTACTATCTTTACCAATAGGGAGTGAACCCTACTTAAGGTGGGACAGACAGTAAGTACAGTCTGACTGCTTTAGATGGCTAATAACCTTTTGGGAGAATAACCCCTGACCTACTTCTATTGATCTCCAACTGTATAGTCATTTGCCATTTGTAGCAGTTTTGTAATGCTGAAATAAAAATATATTTTATAATATATTTTCCAAATAATAACCCGGTCATGTTGGTAGGTAAAGAATAATATATTGCTGAGACCCGGTGATGTAAGTGGTTGAGTGCAGGACTGTGGCCTGCGGGTTTGGCGGTTCAAATCCAGCGGCTGCTCTCAGGAACAATGTTAGGTAGCTCTCATGACCACCAGAGGGCAGTGATGCCAAAAAAAAGAATAAGTATATTATAAAATGTGCATAGACCTGATGTTTGAAAATCAAGAGAAGCACATGCTTGACTTTTCTCAGAAAGAAAATGACTGCACTAAAAATTTTAATTTACTATAAAACACACAAAAATTGATTTATACTGGACCAAAAATTCAATAAATTGCCTAAAATAGAAATTTTAAGCCTACAAAGTTATAGAGCAAAAAAAAAAGCTACAAAAGAGGTAAATAAGTTAGGTTGAAGAATCAAGTAAAAACAATATATGAATTGATTGTGGTAGCAATTGTACAATCCTCTTGATGCAATTGAAGTATAGAATGGTATCTTTATTAGTTCCAAATAAATTGTTTTTGGGGGGTGGTGTATGGGCCAGGGTCGAAACAGGCACCCCCCTGGGCGGGGCAGAGACCAGGCAGTCCCTTGCACCCCTTTGCACCAACCTCACAAGAAGGACATGAACAACCTGCTGAACTTTGTAACCCCTGCCTCTGGCGTCTGACAGAGCTTATCTCCCCAGGTAGAGCACAACCTCTACCTGGGCAAGGTCTGGAACTCCGGGAAACAAGTTTGGAAAGAGATAATTTGCTCATAGTTCATCTCCCAAACCAAAACTTGAAAACGCAGCACAGGAAAACTCCCCTTTCTTTCATTAGTCCACATGCCTGTAGCTCAAACCCATATATATCCCACTACCCCAATAGCTGGTGCAGCTTCCCTGGACTAACTCGGGCCTTGGGATTGCCCAGGAGCTCAAGATGCTCCTGTCTGTCTGCTCTCTGTCTTTCTCTCTGCTGTCCCTTCCCTTCCCAAAAGTCCTTCCCTACCTGAAATAAAGCCTATATATTTGCTTTTCATCCTTAACTGAGTTCTGTCTCCTTCCTGAAGCTCCATCTCAACCTCTCGGGGGGAAAAACCCACAATATATGGATAATGATAGTAAAGAAAAATTTAGAACTATATTCTTCAGTATTCTGAGATTAATTATGGTATGATTATTTTATTTCTAGAAATTCATTAATGAATATTCATACATAAAACACCAAAACCAAAAAACCAAACTCTCTGCCACTGGATCAGTGCCAATTCATAGTGCCAATAGGACAAAGTAGAACTGCCTCTGTGAATTCTAAAGACTGTAAGTTTTTATGAAAGTAGAAAACCCCATCTAGAGACCAAACATATTAAAATATAATATTCATTTATGAAACCAAAAGGGAATTCAAAATATATTCACTATGCAATCTACTTCAGAAAGCTGAAAAACTACAAAGTTAAAGGAGTAAACAACTTAATGAAGATAAAAGTTATTAAAATGGAAAGTATCTTAAAATCTGTTTCTTTACAGAATTAACTCAGATAAAGAAGAGCTTTAACTGGGATAAGTGAATGTTAACACACTTATACCAATAAATTTGAAGCTATAGATGGAAAAATTAATTTTCCAGGGAAAAACTCCAAGTTGGCTTCAAAAAGAGATAGAAACAATAAGGGGAGATTCCAGTTTTGCTCCCACTTTTGTTTGCTTCATAGGCACCAGATCCATATTTTTGAGCAGTAAACCCATTTAAATCTCTGAGGCATAACACTTTTAAAAAATATTTAAGCTAGTAGAAAGCATAGATAAAAATATATAAATTCCCAATTCATACTATAAAAGCAGTATGTCATTAATTCCAAAATTGTAAGAGGATAGCAACAAAAGAAAAAGAAAAACATCAGAGACTTACATGAGATTATTGAAACTAAAATATAAAAAAGAAGGCTATCTAATAAAAAAAAATCTGGTATAATATTAAAATAATTCCAATATTACTTTAGAACACCAAGCTGGCACAAACCAAGGAAAGCCATTGAGGTTACTCACTGCATATGTAGATTAAAGAAGGAAAACATATGATAAATGTGTCAGTCCAGGTAGGCTAGAGGAACAAATTTCCTAGACACGCATATAGTTATAAGGGTTTATATACAAAAGGAATGTGACACCGAGAAGGCATCCCAGCCCAGTCCAGTTCAAAGTCATAAGTTCGATATTAACCCATATGCCCGAAATCAGTCTATAAAGTCTCCTTCTGACTCACGAAGTCACAGGTCAGTGGGTGCAGAGTTCTGGCGCTGGCAGGGGTCTCCCCATGGCTCCTCGCTTCCAGGGCCCAGGGTCCATCAACAGCAGAAGCAACTCATCGCTGGCAGAGGTCTCCATGTGGCCGCATCAGCTTCAGAAATCTGGCTTGATGAGGGCAAAGCTGTGTGGTCTCTCCGCCGGCTCCCCCAGCTTCTCGGACGCTGCCATCTTGTCTTGTCTATGATTCACCGTTTCTGAGACTAACTCCCAGCAACCAGGGAGATAACTTCTCATCTTCACGGGGGAAATAACACGAGATTCCTCAGACATATCAGGAGAAGGCCATGCCCACCTAGAGACCACTTTGGCTACTCAATGACTATCTCCAGATTAACAGGCTGGACTGCACCCCTACATTTCAATCATAAAATTAACATAAGCACACGACTGCCACAATAAATAAAACCCACAGCCATCCTGTTGATATCGATTCATAGCAACCTTAAACGATAAAGTAGAATTGCTATTCAGGGGTTTTGAGGTTCTAAATATTTACAGGAGAAGACAGCTCAGCTTCTCCCTTAGAGCAACTCCATGTCTAGCCATGTGTACCACCAAGATCCTTCAGCTCCATGAAAGATTCTGAAAAGATGATTGCTAAAGTTCAAGATCCATTTCTGATTTCCAAAAATCTATTGAAACTTGGAATTTAAAGAAAATACTGTTTACTTGAAAATGACACTACACGGGAATAAACACTAGCTTTATATACATTGGAGAAACACTAGAGGAATTTCTAAAAAATTAGGGAGAAGACAAGAATGTCCACTCTCACTATTACTTAACATTGAACTAGTGTCCAAAGGATTAAAATAGTCATTAACAAGAGGAGAAAGGCAAATAAACAATAAACATGAAAAACGATGTTAATCTGCAATACTAACAAATTAATAAAAATTAAAATAATAAAAAGCAATGTTTGTCTACCTAATGAAATATTAATAAATTTAAATTTTGATGAAAGTACTCCTTCTAATCCTCTTCCATACATAGAATGGTGGTGGCATTCAAATTATTTAACATCCAGTTCATTGCCCTAGTGAGCATTTTAAGTATTAAAAAAGATATACTGGAAGGGTAATTTATTTCATACACTAATACTTAAATAAGAACAACAAAAGAGATACACAAAACTAGATTACTATGAGTTTCTAAATATTAATGAAGAATATTAAATAATATATGACAAAAAACAATAAAACTTATTTAAAATATTGCTTCCTGACTGGCATTCTCACTTCCATAATTGGCTGTGTGATTTATCCTAAGTCATTTTTTCACTGCTGTCACTTTTTCTCTTTACATTATATGCTTGCTTACTGAAGTAACAATATTCTTGGAAGAGAAGGGAATGAAAATGTAGGTTTTCATCAAAAGTATAACATGCTTTATAAAATGAATAAATATTATAACCATAGTTCTGTCTAACTTTTTATACCTGTGCATGGAATGAGCATTACTGCAGGTGTTTGTAGCACAGACGAATACTAAAAAAGAGTAAGGAATGTAAATTTGAGATTTCTACATTGGATGGCTGCCCAGCAGCCCACCTTAGAAAGAACCCTAATTGCAAGTGTCATTTTGAAAAATAGTTTAGTGAACTCAACAAAAAATTAGGCATATGTTCTGCCGAACCCATATGAACCAGTTGAATTCAACCAGTGACCTATACCCTTCTCAGCAGGCTTCTTTTTCTTCCCCTTCCTTTCCCTCAGTTTCTTTAAAAGTTAATGAAACATGTTTTACCAATGGTTCTTTGCTAATTAATTTTGCTAATGCATACATTGCTCAATGCCTTCCTTTCTGGAAGGGACCGTGCTGGTGGGAAAGGTCAGAGTTACTGGGACAGAGTGAGATTGAGTGGGTAAGAGGAAGGATAAGGAGTGGTGAATTCTGATCCTGTGGATGCTTGGGTGAGAATGATGGCCGCCTGTCTTCTAAAGTATCTTAAGAATGAACACAAATCAGATTCTATTTCTTGTAAAATAATAACCCTTGCATTATTTTGTTAAGGGGTATTTCATGCTTACCCCCTTATTCAAAGAATATAATACAAACTTTTATCACATTAAATGAACTGTGGGTATAGAGTGGCCAATTTCTGCTTTGTAATTCAAGAGGTCTCCACTGAGCACCTAATAGTAGGTTATAATGCTCTTCCACGTTGCTAACAACTGGAGGAGCAATTGTATTATGTGATTGGACTGATCAAGAGAAAGGGATCCAGGGGTCACTTTGATGGCTATCCTACCATAATTTTAGAATAAAAACCCAATTGTACAAGGAAAAGAGAAGCGAATATTCACCTGAAAGAAAAATGGGGCCCCTGGAGATCTGAAGACACACAGGTATAAACATGAAAGGGAACACATGGGACCGGTCAACCTTTGCAATCATAGAGTGATGGAAGCCTCTTCATCAACTCAGAGGAATTTCACAGAATATCATGAGCTACCCACAAGTTAGCAAGTTTTAGTACACTGCCATAAACATTGTCTTTGGTTTAAGAACTTCATAAGTAGAAGGAAGTAATTAAGATGCCAGGCATTGCACCACCAAAATAGGAATTGTTAGAAATCCTTTGGTTTACTCATTTTTTCTCTCAACATTAAGATGCATTTCCCATCTCATTGAAAAGATCATAATATTATTTAAGGTTTGTGTTAGTCTGGGTAGACTAGAGAAACAAATTAATAAACACTCATGTGTATAAGAAAGAGGCTTATATATAAGAGCAATTGAACATTGAGAAAACATCCCAGTCCAGGCCAGTCCAAGATCACAAGTCCGATATTGGCCCATATGTCTGATACTTATCTACAAGTCCTCTTCAGATTCACAAAGCACATGCAGTGACACCAAGACAAACACAGAACAGTGGGTGCAGTCTTGTATATCCAGTAGTGATAGAAGCATCTCAGGAGTAGAAGGGGTCTCCTCATGGCTCCTCCAGTTTCCAAGGCTCAAGGTCTGTCAGCATGCTGCCATGTGTCTTGTCATCTGCAATGTCTTCTGGGAGTGAGCAGAGAGATAGTGTCCCCTGCTTCCAAGAAAGAATTACCACATTTCCCAAAATCTCAGGAGAAGGTGAAAGAGGTCTCATTGGTTATCTCCAGATTGACAGGCTAGCCTCCACCCCTACACTCTTAATTCTCAAATTGACACCAGATTGGGTGACAGCCACAAGATTGCTATATCTTTATTACAAATATTTTAGTGAATCCTCACTGTGTTCCTATTACACAAAGATCACATTCTTTGAGTGCCACCTTCTTACACAGGTATAAGGTGCATTTGAGAAATGACTGCTATATATTCTTTGTGTTCCCATGAAGGCTTTCTTTGTTTATATCTTGTAATTCTGAATTGGGTGGAGGTTTAAAGAGAAAATGGTCAGTTTTACATGCAATAACTCATGCACAATTTGCTTCTTCTCGCTCATGGAAATCCTCAATGCAGCTCCACTACACAAACAGCATGAGGCAATGGTGGGTTCCTAGTGCTGGACAGCACTGTTAACTGCCCAAGATCAGGAAACAGCTGCACCAATGGAATTGTGGGCCCTAGACCTGGCACCACAGCCACACTCCCAGCCACTACTCCTCCACATTTCCATCCTCACCTTCTATGCTTGCACAAAACTAAACTCATTGCCACTTTGTCAATTAGGACTCATAGTGACTCTAGAAAGGGTTTCTGAGAGTAGAAACCTTTATGAAAACAGACAGTCTGGGATTATAAGGAGAATTCCCCAGCTTTGTCTCCCCCAAACATATGTCAAACATTAAAGGGTATTTGCCAACCCATGGTGGAACATCAGATGCATTCAGCCTTTCCGACTACGGTCAGATTCTTGTGAACCAGTAGATAAAGGAGACTCAGACACTAAAGTCTTAACAGGTCAAATTTATTGAAGACCTAAGCAGAGGTTCAGCATACCCTTCCACCCAGGAAACTCCATTCTAGTTAGTATATTCAACTTGCTCTCTTTGCTTCCCTACCTGTCTGAATCTTGAACAATGCGGAACCCTTAGTTAATAATTTTTACTTCCACATGAACAGGTCCACTCCCTGCTGTTAAGGATATTAGATTACTTCTCCTTAAAGGCATCTGGTCCACTCTAGGTGGGTTTACTCCCTACTTATAATGGTTTCTATGGAGAGTCAGAAAACTGGTCAAACCTGTTGGTGACATCCAGAATTAGGCTGCCATCTGCAATCTAGGATCTGCCCATCTAGTCACATGTAAGCTCTTAATCGTTCCGCTTCCTATAGTGCGGATACCCCTAGATTATCCCCCTCCCATTATTGTGTTACCTTAGCACAACCCCTTCCTGTGACATATGTCTTTACCTGTAATTAGGGAGATTGCACACCCTCCAAAGAGATATAGCCTTGGTTAGCAATGAAGACTCTCTCCCCACAACACACACAACTTGCTCTCTCACTCTCTCCCCATGGACCACTGATCAGGGCTGAGGTGAGCTTTCTAAGATAAAATGTGTATGGCTCTTTATTTTACTCTCTTGTAGTATTCTCTATGACTTCATTATAGTCTATATGTGTCTCAACCATACAATTGTACCCATCGAGCCTGTCATGGCGTTTCTCAAGTTTATTGAATATGAAGAACATAAGATCCTACATTCTCCCCGTTTCTAGTGCCTATCTTAGAGCATTCTTGCTCAAGCTGTAGGAAAACAAGGATCACAGAAGTGAGAAATTAGGTGGGTTAGGATTTACATGGCAGACTCAACTTGGTCTAGGGGTGTATATGTTCTTTGTAATATCTTAAGCTGAACTGCACCAAGATGTCTTTTTAATAAAAGCTATTAGCTTATTAATAAAGTAAGCAGGACTATTATAGGTCCAATTATGGTAGATATCAGGGTAGTATACCATGGGGAATTGTTAAACCAACTTGCAAAACAATTCTGTTCTTCAAGCTGAGCTTGCTTCCTTTTCTCATTGCCTTCCTGAATTCTCCTCATGGAGTCCTTAACTATTCCTGAATGATCGGCATAAAAGCAGCCTTCAACAAGTGTCACCATCATTGAAAATAACAATAAGTGAACAAAACAAAAGACATTCTGTTCCTTACAATTGTAGTTACAAAATACCTACACCTTGATCCTATAATCCTATTAACATATATTCCACCACCTGTGAGTTTGTAAGCCAATCACCTTGTGCCTTTATTCCCCCATTTTGGGTATCTAATTTCTATATTGCCCATTTATATCAACCCAGTGCTCTGAGGAAGCAATCATATCTTTCAACATGAGGAATCTTTATTCCAGTTGGAAACTCGTGAAGTATGCATCCATTAGCAAAGTCAAATCACGATAGGCCATCCATAAAGTCAGCAGCGATATGCACCATTTCACAGTCTAAAATCGCTTCTATTTCCTGTGAATCAAGTCCATGGGTGTCAGTGGCCAAATTCAACCCGCCTCTTTATTGCTACAGTTCTCCTACTTCTACTCAAAGAGTAGATCCAGTGGAAAATTAGCAAGCATTTCAGCCTACCACAGTTTCCTTTAACATTCAGTCCCAGAGAGGAGTTATCTTCATGGTTCCAGATTCCTTCATTTCTGAAAATAATCACTAGTCAGGATTGTCCAAGGAAACAGACTATCCTTTTTTATCGGTCAGTCTGACCTTCTCTCAGAATGCAAATATCCTGAGTACTCCAAAAGACTGGATCGGGTCACTCTCTTCAGAGAAATCTCTGAAGGTAAGTCCTAAACCAAGCTGTAGGCCAAATTGATGGCTTAAGGAAATTGTTTCACAAGTCCTCTTTGCATACTTCCCAATAAACGTTTCTTCACATCCTTATATTTACAATGGTAAGCATAAGAAACCAGTATAGGCAGCATAGAGTCAGAAACTAAACTTAATTCTTAAAATAGTCAGGTCAATACTTATTAAGCTCATCTATATCCTTATCTAAACTACTATTTACACAACAACATTGAATTGGGTCTCTGAAGGCATCAAAACAGATCCCTGCTTTTGGTCAGGCATTCTGATCATTGTCCTTGAGCAGAATCCCCATTTTATAAAGGAATAACCAAAGACAGCATCCAAACAAAGTAATCAAAATTTTAACTTCCCATATTGTTTCCAGAAAATGACTTAGTAAACTGCAAAGACATATCTGACTTCTGGCTAGCTAAAGAAATAACAGTAGGAATGGAGCATTGAGAAAGCATCCCAACCCAGTCCAGTTCAAAGTCACAAGTCCGATATTAGCCCATGTGTCTGATACCAGTCCATAAAGGGAGTTACAGGCCAGTGGGTGCAGAATCCCGGCGCCAGTAGGGGTCTCCCTATGGCTCCTGGCTTAGCTCTTGCACACTCTGTATGGTAAGACAGCCTTCCTTTCTGTGCCTCAAACACTCAGAGGGATTTTCGTCTGAGGACTGCATGAAATTGCTGATAATAGCTATGGTTTCATAGAAGGCTGGCCCAGCATCATAACAAAGCCAACAGCTTTCGGTGACCTCTGGGTTTGTTTCATTTAAAGTTAAATAAGTCGCTGCAAATACCTTGAATAACGGAGAGTTATCCAGGGGGATGGTTTGCCATACACAATTTCAAAAGGTGCTAGTCCAAGCATATAAGAGGAATTCCACACGCAGAATAAGGCAAAAGGTAGGAGAGTCACCCAGTCCTCCCCAGTCTCTGACACCAATTTGGATAAAGTCTCCTTTAAGGTTTGAATCATTCTTTCTACTTGCCCTGAGCTTTGGGGATTATAGGCACAATGCAACTTCCAATCTGCCCCCAGAGCTCAGGCTAAATTTTGCAGGACCTCGTTTACAAAAGCTAGTCCATTATCAGATTCAATTACTTTAGGCAACCCAAGTCTGGACACTATTTCTTCTAATACTTTTTTAGCTACTACAAGTACTGTTTCTCTTTTTGTTGAGAAGGCATCAACACACCCTGAAAAGGTATCAATGAAAACTAGCAAATACCTGTAACCATACCTGCCTGGCTTAATTTCAGTAAGGTCTACTTCCCAACTCAACCCTGGTGGCTTACCTCTTCCTCTGGCTCCTTGATATATACTTGCTATTCTACCCGGCCTCGTTTCCTGGCAGACACGGCCTTGGCTCACCAGTTGCTGTCTGGAGGAGCTGGAGCACTTTTCTCTTTCCCTGATGGGTAGAGCTATGCAGGTTACACAGCATGTGTTGTTCCAATTCAGCAGGGAGGACGGGATTGTCCTGAGCTCTCATCCAGGGGGTGCTTTCTTCGAGTGTGGCATATAGCTTCTGCTGGGCCCATTGTTTTTCTTCTGGAGTATAGACAGGTTCAGAAGGTAGAGAGCCCATCCCAGGTGGGGGAAAGTGAACAAGGCATACCTGTTCTTCTGGTTCTTCTTGGATAGCGACCCTCCAGACCTCTTTATCAACCTCCTCAGTCGCCTATGGCTTTAAGAGAGTTCCCCCCCACATTTTTTTTTGGTGGGCATCACTGCCCCCAGGTAGGAGGCCCAGCCTTACTCCTGGAGAGATGCTGCTGGATTTGAACCTCCAACCCTATGGGCTGCAGTCCCATACACAACCACTAAGCCACCGGGGCTCAGTCCTAAGAGAGGTGTCCTTCTGGTGTTCAGGGGGGTGAACAACTGCTAAGGCTTTTGGCCAAGATGCTGCTGCTGTTGGTAAATGCCACCGGTCTTTTTCTTTTTGTTAACTGCAAGGCTTTGGTTAAAGCTATTAACTCAACCTTTTGGGCTGAAGTTCCAGGAGGCAGGCACTCGGCCCACACAATCACTCCTTGAGCAGTTACCACAGCAGCTCCCGCATACCTCTTCCTCTCCAACACGAAACTGCTGCTGTCAGTGAACCGTACCAGCTCACTATGAGGGAGAGGCTGCTCTCTGAGGTCTTGTCAAGGTTGGTAGACCTCCGCCAATATCTTGGTACAGTTGTTTTCTATTGGGTCAGCCACAGGTGCTGGCAGCAAAAAGACAGGGTTCAAGGCAGTGGGAGAACAGAAGCTTATGCGGGGTGCATTCAGCAACAGTCCTTGGTAATGTGTAAACCTAGTGTTCGAGATCCACTTCCTGAGCAGTTGCTTTAGGGGTTCCTCCACTGTATGAGGGGTGCAGCTAGCTAGATCCTGCCCCACAGTGAGTTTGTCCGCATCTTTCACCAGCATGGCAGTGGCTGCAACAATGCGCACACAAGCTGGCCATCCAGCAACTACTGGGTCGAGTTTCTTTGACAGGTAGGCAACTGTTCATTTCCATAGTCCCAGCTTTTGGGTCAGGACCCCTTTGGCAATTTCTCTCATCTTATCAATGCACAGGGTGAATGGTTTGGTAGGGTCTGGCAAGGTTAGGGCAGGAGCCTCTAACATTGCCCTTTTCAGAGACTGAAAGGTGTGGCTCATAATGGGACTCCATTCTCACTGTTGGGATTCTTTGCAGCCTTCATATAAAGGTTTGGCTATTTCAGCAAACCCCAGAATCCAGAGTCTATAGTACGCTACTGAGCCCAGGCTTTCCCTTATCTGACGGGAGTTGAGAGGTGGAGGGATATTCAATACTGTCTGTTTCATGGCTTCAGTTAGCTAGCACTGCCTGCCTCTTAACTTATATCCCAAGTACATTACCTCTTCTGGGAAAATTTGCACCTTTTTAGTGCTGGCACGGTGTCCCAATGCCCCGTTGTCAGAGAGGATTCTTTAGAGAAGTAAAACCAGGCCACTGATAATTCTCTTTATATATTTATATATAGAGAAAGGTATATAAGATAAGAAAGAAACAGTTAACAATCTATAAAGCAGTACAAATTGCTCGATGCAACTCACTTGCGTGAGTTGCCAGCTAGAAGACTGGCAGTCCTTCAAGTCTTGAGGGCCGCTGAGAGGTCCTCTGTAGAGCAATTCAGTCTATCTGGTCACAGGCAGCAAACAGCAGAGCAGGTCACCAACAGTCAGCCAGATGACAGAGTCCAACAGTCCCCAGCTAAAGAGATGTACATCCCAGGAGCGTGGCGAAGCAGGGCTTGAAGAAACCTCAACTCACAGCTCCACAGTCCACAATTAGGTGTCCCATGGGTAGTGTTGCTTGGAGGTCAAGGAACAGGACGAACAAGGCAGCTGTCTGGTCCGAAGATTCGAAAGCAAGAGAGAGGGCGGGACTTGCTGAGCCCTTCCTATCTCTGCCCTTCAATTCATTCTGTGTATTCATTGGTCATGCCATCACAACAGACCCACCAATCTTCTGTGGCCATGTTGGCATAACAAACCTGTCCATCACACCCCCAGAGTCTGCAACAAGCTTCTAGTTCCTGCTATACATGGTGATAGAGTGGGAGCAGCCAGCAGGAGGTCGTCCACTCATTGTAACATCGTGAGGGAGGGGTGCTGGGTTCGGTACTCACTCAGGTCTCCATGTAGCGATTCACTGGGGAAATTGAGTCCCCCTAATCCCCTCTGTTCATCACTCTATTCAAATTCAACAATTTATTGATTTTCAAAAGCCACAGTCAGACTGAAGAAGGCATTTTTAAAATCAAGCACAGCATACCATATGTGAGAAGGAGGCAAGGAGCTTAGTAGCGTGTACGGGTTAGCAACAGTGGGGTGGATGTCAATCACCCATCAGTTGACTTCCCGTAGGTCTTGCACCAGCCGGTGCCCCTGGCCGCCGGGCTTCTTTATAGGCAGAAGAGGGGTGTTCCAACTGGATTTACACTTGCGCAGAATGCCTTTCTCTAGCATTGCCTGAATGATAGGAGCAATTGACTCTTTTGCAGCTAGACATGGGGTATTGTTTAGTGCAGCCGGGCTCCCCTCCTGGTTTAAGTTCAATGTCGATAGGAGGCCTGTGTTGAGCCCATCCAGTGGTGCTGGTTTCTGCCCATGCCTCAGGGAAGTCCTATAACCAGCGGTTAGTTGCTGGGTTTGGCTGGTTCTTAATGGGCTGAAACAGTCTATACTTGTCAGCCACGTTAATGGTGAGGACTTGGTTGGCGGTTACGAGCAGTTAGAGCATGACCCTTTAAGTCCATCAGCCGAACTTGTCCATTTTCAAAATGTAAAATATCCCTTCCAATAGTGGTTGGGCTTTCCGGGATAAGCATAAATGAGCGACTCACCCGTCCCATGCTGAGGCTGACCTTGCTGTTGGGGTCCATTGGTAACAGTTGGTTCCCATAGCGCCTTGCACCCAACTGGTGCAGGAAGACATCCAGCTTTTATCTAGTGTTAAAACTGAATGCTCCACTCCCGTTTCCACCAAGAAATCCATGGGTTTCCCTCCGCCACCCCCACCCCCACCCCC
>PVJH01019866.1:0-15221 GCA_004026705.1 Nesogale talazaci | reverse complement strand
TATCTCCTCTTAGAGTAAACACAGTGGTCTTTGCTGAGGCTAACGTGGGGTCTCTCTCTGGCTAACTTATGCAGTTCCTAAGCTTGCCCCTTACTCCTTTCTGGGACAGCAGCCACTAAAACTCAAGCCATTCCCCTAGCTTCTTTTCTAGTTTCTCTTGTCTGGAACTTCTGGTCCTCCATCCTATGTCTTTCCTTTCTCTCTTCTGGAGTTTCCCTATTGTTATATATTCTTTCTGAACCTTTTAACAAATCCTGTAGTCTTTTCTCCCAGCCTATCAATGTTCTGAACCTTCCTTTTTATGTCCAGGGCTGCCTGATTAGCAAAAGCCATCATAATAAAAGCCATCAGAAATAACAGTGGCTTTGCTTTCTCCTGCCATGGGGCCCATTGGGGTGTATAATCTAAAACCTTCCATGACCCTCTCCAAGAAAGCTGCTGGGCTTTCTAGAGGACCCTGTTGAATATCAACTACCTTGGCCAAATCGGTGGGCTTCCTAGACGCTGCCATTAGAGTCTGGCGATACACTCGGAGACGCTCCTTACTTTCAGAGTCGTTAAAGTCCCATTGCAGTCTTTCGAGAGGGATTAATGGTCCCAGGGTTGGTAGCAGGCCGCCCATCACCCCACCCCCACCCCCGCACCAGCTTTCTGGCTTCCTATTGATGTGTTCTCTTTCCTCAGTGTTGAAGAGAGCCCTGAGAAGCTGCTGGCAATCATCCCAGGTGGTCTGGAGCTGGCAACGGGTACAGAGCGGGTGGCTGTGCTGATGGGAATGTCTGCTGGGGGAGCCCGAGGTGAAGGGCAGGCATCAACATCGTACACTGCACTGTGGAGAACAGGGTGCAGCCGCTTGGTGTGGGATGCCGGAGTTTTCAGGGTTTCCTCCGTTGCTAAGAAGATCTGCTTTGCAGGGAGAAATTTGTGGACATGTGGAGAGGGATTAGATGCAATGTCAATAAGTAGATTTAGACGTCTGGGAGAAATCAGAGAATTATTTAAGAGATATTTAAGTGGGGTTGAGAAAGACTGTTCCATAACAGCTCTCGACCTGTAAATATAAAATTCAAATTATGGGGACTGTGAGGGAACGGAAAATGAACGACGCAAAAACAAGCACACAAACAAAAACAACAGTACACAATTAACACTGGGCCCAAGCATACAAGACAACCAATCAAGCGAAAAGCAATGAACAAAAAGCTCATGAAAACAAAGATCCAAATGAAACGAACAATCTGAACGAAACAAATGACCTGAACATGACGAACGGTACAACGACAGTCCCGGTACCTCTGCCAGCCTCCCACATCGGCCCCAATTTAAGTCCCCCAAAAGGCCCAGTTTGTCTTTTTATCAGGAACTGCCAGGGGGGCAGGAGGACTTCTCCTTCACTGAACCTGACCAGTGACCACTTCGGCGCGTCCCCCTTGGCTGTATTCTGGTCTTTGTTACAAGACACCATCCAGGAATCTGTCCGGACAAAATCGTTAAACTCCTACCTCAAGTTCGGTCCGCACATCCTGGGAGTTCGTCTCTATCCCGGACGAGCCCCCAAGACGTTGGACCGGGGAGACAAGCTTACCCAAGAAGCACGGAAAATGACACTCGAGATGCAAAGGAACAAAAGGAACTTATTTTCTAGCTTAAGCTAGAGTTGGCTCACACCACTACCCAGCGCAGCAGTTTCCCCTAGCCTCTACCCAGAACACCACACAAAGCTAAGTTTTTATAGTTTCAGGTCACATAAGGAGCGTGCCCCTTCCCGCTTCCCTCCATAGTGTCATATTGGGGGAATGTGGCTGTTCTCTATTGGCGAGCTGCTTTCCGTGTCCTTCTCTGTTTGGCTGTCAGGGACTTGTTGAATTTTGAATGTCTCTTCCTGGTTCCGGGTGTTGCATCCGCTTTAGGGAAGTCACAAATTTTCTCTGAAATAGAAACTTAGGCCTACCCTGAGTTTGGGCTCTTTTGGAGCCTGTCATGGAGTTTCTCAAGTACAGAACACATCTGGCAAGGTTATATAGCTGTTAAATGGTATATAATATAGTTTTGTTCAATCCTACTTCTTAAGTAAAACATTGGAAAATTTATATATTTTTTACTTAACAAGTCACATCCACCAGAATTTCAATGAACTTTTCCCCCTTCACTTCTCATTCAAGAAGTTGGAACTTATAAATTACATACTGAGTATTGCTGGATGGAAGTTATCCCTTGATGCACATTCTCCCCTCTTCTATAATAACAGAACTCTTTAAGCTTTAGCTAGACATATTCTGTCTTTTCATTTTTCTTTTTTCCATTGTCTTGTACCATGCAGTGTCTGCATTCTCACTAATGATGAAGAGCAGCCAGGGTCCTTGCAATCTTATGTCATAATTTTGGGGCCAAGAAGCAGCTCAACACTTCATATGAATTTTTACATTGAACCTTCACAAGCACTGTATAAGGTAATGTGTTAGTCCAGGTAGACTAGAGGAACAAATTTCTTAGACACGCATATGGATTTAGGGGAATGGTTTATATACAAAAGGAATGGAACATTGAGAAAGCATCCCAACCCAGTCCAGTTCAAAGTCACAAGTCCAATATTAGCCCATATATCTGATACCAGTCTATAATGTCTCCTTCTGACTCATGAAGTCACAGGTCAGTGGGTGCAGAATCCCAGCCCTGGCAGGCGTCTCCCCCTGGTTCCTCACTTCCAGGGCTCAGTGTTCATCAACAGTATCCAATGGTGGCGGAAGCAAATCATTGCTGGCAGGGGTCTCCACGTGGCCTCTCCACCTGCAGAGGTCTGGCTCCATCAGGGTCAAGCTGTGTGGTTTCTCTGGCTCCTCAGACGCTGCCATTTTGTCTTGTCTTTGATTAATCATCTTTGAGACTAACTCCCAGCAACCGGAGAGATAGCTTCTCATCTTCACAAGGGAAATATCGAGAGATTTCCCAGATGTATCAGGAGAAAGCCATGGCCACACAGAGGCTTCATTGGTTACTCAATGGCTATCTCCAGATTAACAGGCTAGACTCCACCCCTACATCTCAATCATGAAATTAACATAAGCACAAAACCACCACAGGTAATTACCTCATTTCCATTTTGCACAAGGCTAACCTAAGGAATAGAGGTTGAAGAAGTTTGGCCAAGATCACACACCTCCTGAGTGGAAGGCCTGGAGCCTCTGCTCTGCAATATCGCCCCATACCTGCATTCAAAGCTGACTCCATCCCTTTCTTCATTCCCTACCTCTGATCAAGATGAAGTGCTACAAAACATTCATGGCAGTGATGTTGCAGTCTATTCCTTTCTTTCTTCTTCCACAAGCCATTCTTGTTCCTTATCATTGCTTCTAGCTTCCAGTCTCAGTTCCTCTTATCTCCATTCATTCTCCATTTAGCTTCCCAATTTATCTGCTTCCAAAATAAATTTGACTGCTGTGTGTTGACTTTGACTAACCAAATTCTTTTGCAAAGGTCTTCATTATGATATGAATCCTGAGTGTCTTTTTTATATCCTTTTGTTTTGTTCTATTTTTAAGTCTTCTTCCCCTGAAATCTCTCTTTCCTAATTTCTAAGGTCCAGTGATACTACTTGGTCTCCATAAGCACACTGTATTCATTTTTGTCTGGTGCTTTTGCACAGGCCTGGACTATTTCATCACTTCTTGCTTTTTGCTGGCTACTCTTCCTCCTCCTTAAGATGTCTGAATTCAGGAAAGAAATTACTCCTTGACCTTTAGAATCTAAGTTGTATATGCATTCCCATAGAATTTTTTTGTAATATATATTAGACTTGAAATTCTAGCTAGAGGTCTTTGATGTCTTATTATTTTACCAAAAGATTAAATTATTTATATTTTTGGCACTTTTGGAAGTCAAACGGTATGGGGAACAGAATAATTTCTCCCAAGTTATCTCCCCCAAATATATGCCATACTTAGCTCCTGCTACATGTGGGAAATGACTGTGCACTTGGACATCAACCGAAGTAGATTAGGAGCTATTCTCCCTAAGGCTTATCAGCCATCTAGAGCAATCAGGTTGTATAATCTGTCCCACCCTAAGTAGGGCCTATTCCCTTCTGATAAGGATAGTAGTAAATGACTTACTTTGGAGGCCAGGGAGGACAAGCCCATCCACGGATGATCAGAGTTAAGCTGACATATGGGTCTGGGATCTGCCCTTCTTGTCCCATGTATACCCCTAGTCTTTTCCCTTCCTATTACATGCACACCCCTAGCTCATCCCCTTCCTGTCATTGTACATCCCCTTTCTGCAATATGCCTATGGTATAGCCCCTTCCTGTGTCATGTGGCTACCTTCGACCACACCCCTGAAGTATATTTAGACCTTGGTTAGCAACAAACTTCCTCTTTCAGGCCAGCATCCTGTCTCTCTGGCCTGCTCCCCCCAGCACTCTCCTGGCACTTTCCCGGCCAAGTCTCTCTGGCTCCCAGATTCCTGACCATGCTGTGAGTGGACCTTACTGTGGAGCTCATGGCTACCCAGGAGATGAGTATGCCACCATACAATGTGTCTGAATCCATTAGTTCTTTCTCTCATGTTTTCTATTACTTTACTATAATCTTTATCTGTTATCGCTGTACAATTTTGCCTACCAGACCCGTGATGATGTATTAGGGTCTGGTCCTCTAACAAAAAGGTGGCATGTGCTTCAGGAAACATTGAAGCAATTTCTTTCATGCTTGGGTTCTCTCTTAATATAAGTTTCAACAGCTTTTCTTGGGACAGTTCTTATTCCTTGGCTATTAAATTTCAGGCTGTACAATTTTTGTGTGCAATAATATAAAAGGAGAAAGGGGTAGGAGGGATAAGATAAAGGAGAAGAAGATAGGCCAGGGAGGGAAAGAGAAAGCAAAGGAGAAGGAAATGAAACAGAATGAAAGAATGGAAAGGCTTTCTTGCAAAATCTGGGTGGAAATAAAAAGTATATATGGAGAAAGGCCCAGATCTTAAATGTAGAACACAATGAGTGCTTTACACATATACATATTTGTGCAAACACTGCCCCCAAAGATTATAGTAAAGATTATAGTAAAGAGAACATTGTCTTTACTAGTACAGTCACTTAATCCAATTTGCTCAACTCCCTGTGCAATTATAGTGATTTTTCTCACTATAGGTTAGTTTTTGTTAGATCTTCAACTTCACATAAATGAAAATATCCAATATATTCTCTTTAGTGTTTGATTTTCATTATCCAAAATAAACATTTTTCAGGTTCATTCTTTTCTATTTTAAGTATTGGGTTCTCTCACATCTCTTATCATAATCCATGCATTCATTCAGTGTGTCAAGGACATTTGCACATATGCTGCCATCATCATTTTCAAAGCATTATCTTCCCACTTGAGCCCCTGATATCAGCTCCCCATTTCTTCTCCTTCCCCCCCCAACCCCCCGCCACCCACCTCACAAACCCTTGATAAGTTAAAGATTATTATTTTCATTTCTTACATTGTCCTTTGTCACTCCTCACCCACTTTCCATTGTTCATCCCCTTGAGAGGGAGTTATAGGTTGATTTTGTGATCAATTTCCCCTTTCTTCCTCCACCCATTCCCTAATCCTCCTCATATCTCTATTCTTCTTGTTGACCCTGAGAGACTTATTTATCCTGGATTCCCAGTGTTTCAGGCTCTTATCTGTAGCAGTGTGGGTGTTCTGGTCTAATCCAATTTGTAAGGTAGAATTTAAGCTATGATATTGTTGGGTCACTTTAAGACCGCAGATACTATATCTTTTGAGAGTCAGGCACCATCAGCTTTCTTCACCACATTTGCTTGTGTACAAACTTTGTCTTCAGTTGTGTCGGGAAGGTGAGTGCCATAGAATGCCAGATTGTTAGAACTTTGCAGATTGTTAGAACTGTGGGTTTTTTTCCTGCCTTCTCCCCTACCCCTTTCCCCCCTGCAAACTACATGTTCTTATGTTGAGGGAGTACTCAAGTAAAGGCCCAAAACTCATCTGCAAACTTAATTCATGACATATAGATATATGAGAATATAGTTCTATTCTCCCCCCTCTCTACATATATATACACATATATATATCCTTTTTGTGCACCTTGATATATATGTATATATATATTTACACACATATATACATGACTGCATTTAGACCTCTATAAACATCTTTTGCCTCCTGGTTCTTTCCTCTATTTGCTTTTACTTTCCTGTTGACCCACCATCATGTTCGGCCTTCATTCAGGTATAGTGATTCCTTCCTTTGATTAAGCCTCACTAGACATCTTATGTTCTTCTATTTTAGTTCACTTGTTGTTCCCTTGTCCCTGGTTTGGTTCCCCACTCCCTTCCTTTCTCCCACCTCCCCTTCTCCCATATTCCCCCAGAATGATTGATCCCATTCTTTTCATCTCTGTGTTGTCTGCTCTGAGCAGAAATATTGTCCTTAGGGCTTGGTCCAGGATGTCCGTCCCTCCCTTTTCATTTCTCCCATGTGCTCTAATCAGAAGCACCCCTCTTCCCAAGCTATATCCCCATAGCTGTCCTCTGAAGTGCATTCTTCTGGTGGTGGGGGTGGGGTCCACATAGTTGGGATTAGAGTTGGCTCTGAGGTTAGTTCAATTTGCTTATGACATAATGCTTTGTTTTTCAGCCTTGAGGTTTTGTTTTTTTTTTAGGTTTTTAGGCATCACTGCCCTCTGGTGGTGGGAGTAGGAGGCTCAGCCTTTGCTCCTGTGAGATGGAATTAAACCTCCATCCCAGTGGGCCGCAGTCCCATGCACAACCTCTACGCCATGGGGGCTCAGCCTTAGCTTTATTATATTATCTTATCCCATCTGGTTTTTACATGAAAATTGTCTTTTTTTTCTTTTCTGCATACTATGATATTAATCTTTGAGACCTGTCTACAATGATGAGGGGCAGGTGATTTAGAAGTAAATGATAATTAAAATCTACAGTAATCAAAAACTTTATCTGTGTCCATTCCTATTTTCACCTTTTTATCTCAAGATCATAAGCCAAATCTAGTGTTCTCTGAAGTGCCTGTAACGAGTTTATGATAAGACCTCACATGTATGCAGGACTTTGTCCTTGTAATGTATTTTCGTATAGAACACTTTATTGTACCTTAATCAACACCTAGCCTCTCTAGGTACAAGCTTTTAAAATGGAGAGCCAGGTATGTAGATTTTATATATTCACTCTGATCGTTCTCATTTTGTGATGTGAAGTTTCTCCTGATTTCTTTGAACTTGTATTAAAACTCACTGCAGTGGTGTGGATTCCTACACAAAAGAAGTCTATATATGTTTCCAAACTGTATGTCTTCAACACACAGACAGCCTTACCTTGCTCCTCAGGAGCAGTTGCAGGATTTGAACCACTAGCCTTTGGATATGCAATCCAAATGCAGTAAGGCAGAGAGGTGTTTCAATGCATTGGTCCCTCATGTCCTCCTGAAGCATTTCTGCTCATGGACTTGAGGTTCTTTTCTGTGGTGCACTTTATCAACTTTTGGTCATCTACACATTACTGCTTAAAAGCAAGGAACATTTGGACACTTGAAAAATTAAATAGAAAATTTGACTACCTTTTACATCAAGAGGTTTCAATTCTATTTAGTTATCACATTGCTTAAGAAAGAACTTTTGTTATGAATGTCCAATTACATCATCAAAGATCACTCCTACTTTGTTCATGGAACCAGTTAATAAATGAATCTCTTGATGAATGAATCTACATGTCTTATCCCTTTAGGAAATTTATTCTATTATATTGTGAGTTTCATGGCTTCACTTAAAAATAAAACAAAGCATTTTTAATTAGAAAATTGTCCTTGACTTGAATTTATAAAAATGGTTCTCAATAATTAAATCAAATCTAGATAGCATCTCCTTAGAAAGGAAAATCACACCCAAAGTTTTAAAGTAGAGCCAATACTCTTCTATATATTTTTTCTTTGTAAAAATTACATTGGTTTCAAGATGACATTCAGGTCAAATCACACACTCAACGCTCCTGCTCTTAGTCCTGAAAATTAAGAGGTAAGGAGGCCAATACTGGGAGACTGAGTGCTAAAAATAGATTCAGTGTACTAGGGTCTGATTCATACTTCCCCTGTGATTTTCACCCAGGAAGTGATTTGAGAACTCACTGAAGCATTTTTAAGTCTACTGAGTCTACCTGTGGAGCCCAGTAATCCCAGGTACAGCAGGACTGCATCCACCAACCCTTACTACACTCAAGGTACAAGACCAGCTGAAAGGGGTAACTTCCCCAGGATGCTTTCTAAAAGTGATCATCCCAGGTTTGCAGAGATCCTCTGGGAATGAGGCACAAGGCCTCACACTGGATTTTCCCTCTCTACTATCTGCTTTGAGTCTGCAGTCTAGGGCCTTGCATCTCCCCTCCCAGTCAGGAATGGAGTGACTACATTAGCCATTCCTTTCCACCTCTCCCACAGCACCAGGCCTGCCAGCAAAGGTAATCACAGGTAATTAGACAATAATTTGCAGCAACTGAAGAGCCACTGGGATATTTACTTGTGACACAAGACTCTTCCCCAAAGAACAACAAGTAGTACTGGCAGGAGAGAGCCCAGAGTAACACAGGAGTGCAGCAAGAGACAAATTCAGATCCAGTTGAACCCAAATCCACTGTGTTAATCTGGTCCTCCTTCTCTGGAGGACAGTACAGCACAGCCCCAATATTAGGGCAATCCACAAATCCATTTTAAAAAGGAAAAAAAGTAATTTTTTAAGCTTTCCATTCCAAGCCATGGTCCCTTGTGTAACTTTGAATATAAGTCACCAGATGTCTTCAATTAGTATAGTATTAACACAAAAGATAGCCATAACTCTAATACCCAGAGAAAAGCCTAGGATTTTAACATAACAAAATGGAAAAAAACAATAAGTTCTTATAGTCACAGCCCAAGCCCAAAACTGACTCTTCCATATATCAATTGCATTAAGCATATTTGTACATATGTTTCCATCACTATTTTCAAAACATTTACTTTCTATTCGATTCCTTGGTATCAGTTCTTCTTTATTCCCTCCCCCTTCCAGCTCTCATGATCTCTTGGTAAATTATAAATTATTACTTGCTTGGGCTGAGTCCCAACAAGGCAGCACACCTCCAGGTACCAGCCTCACAAAAGGAAATGAACAGATCATCTGTCCTGGATTCCCCATGATTTTGGTTCCTATCTGTACCAATGTACATCCTCTCATCTAGCTGGATTGGCAAGGTACAATTGGGATCATGATAGTTAGGGGAGGAGGGGTGATTTCTTCAGGACCAGGGTGAGAGTGGTGATACCAGGAAGGTGGAGGGAAGGGAGAGGTTCAAAGGGGGGGACAGATTATAAGGATCTACAAATAAATTCCTCCCTGAGGTACGGACAATGGGGAAGTGGGCGAAGACGGGAGACATCGGACAGTGTATAATATGCCAAATTAATAATAATAATTTAGAAATTATCAAGAATTCATGAGGGGGGAGCAGGGAAGGAGGGAAAAATGAGGAGCTGATATCAAGTGCTTAAGTAGAAAGCAAATGTTTTGAGGATGATGACAACAAATGTACAAATGTGCTTAGCATACAATGGATATATGTATGGATTGTAATAAGAGTTTATGAGCCCCCAGTAAAATGATTTTTTTTAATATAAAGAAATGAACACCCTGCTGAATTGTGTGACCCCTGTTTCTGGCATCTCACAGAGTTTATTAACCCGGGAAGGGCACAGACCTTCTCCCTAGCATTCTGGAACGCAAGTATGAAAAGAGATGATTTGCTAACAGGTCATCTCCTGACCCAAAACTTGCAAACAGAGCACAAGAAACTTCCCTTCCCTTTATCAACACACATACTTCTAGCTCACACCCTATATATATATTCCACTGCCCCAATATCAGACATGGCTTCTCTAGCATAACTTGTTGGGCTGCAGAACCTGTCTGGGAGTTATTTTCCCTAATAAAGCTTTTCTGTACTTTTCAACTCTGAATGAGCCTTGACTCCTTACTGCACCTCGACCTCTACCTCTCACCTTGATGCCGAAACTAGTGGGTCCAGCAGGAGGGGCTTTTGTGCAGACTTGCTGGCAGGCCCGGGCTTCGGTTTCCATTCTGAGGCCAGCTGGAGGAAGGGGTCAGAAGACATCAGAAAGTGGCAGCTGCAGCCATGCTTCTACAATCAGCCGCCTGGACCGTGCTTTAAATGTAGCCAAGGAGGACATTGGGCTAAACACTGTTTGCAGCCCCAACAAACCCAACAAGCCCTGCCCAGTTTGTGGTCAGCAAGGCTATTGGAGAAGCTAATGTCCCTCGGCACCTAATCGTGAAGGGACTGTCCCTCCCCCTGTGGATTTACAGCAGACTGTTGCTGGGTGGTAAGGTAACTCCAGGCTCTAAAAACTTTGGAACAAAATACTTTCCTTGTGAGACTTTGTAGGATTTTTCAGGCACTGGATCCCTAACTTCTCCTTGTTAGCTAAACCCCTTTTTGAAGCCTCTAAGACCACCCCGTTGACTCCCTTGATTCTCCCGTTGACTCCCTTGACTCTCCCCAGCTAGTCAAGGCTGCCTTTAACAAACTCCAACTTATTCTCCCCCAGTTCCCACCTCTGTATTTACCAAACCCTGTCAAATCTTTTTCACTTCACATGGATGAAAAGCAAAGTATAGCAGTTGGTGTCTTAATTCAGCTCTTGGGATCTACTCTATTCCCTGTAGGTTATTTGTCCAAGCAAGTAGACATGACTTTCAGAGGCTAGCCACCATGCCTCTGGGCCCTGATGGCAGCCACCACCCTTACCAAGGAAGCTTTAAAGTTAACAGTGGGAGAGTCAGTGCAGACATATCCACCCACAGGCTGTAAGACCTCCTCTTGCATCGGGTTCTGTCTCTGTTTCCCCCAAGCTTCTTACAAGAAATCCACCTCATGCTTATTGAAAACCTGTGCCAGGTGCCCTCTTTAAACCCAGCAATTCTCTTGCCTCAACTCTTAGTCTCACCGAAGCCTACCTATCACTCCTGGCCCCCACAGCTGAGGAGCTGGCATTACCACAACCTGAACTCTCTGATCAGCCATATCCTAACCCAGATCTCACTTTATTTGTTGATGGCATTTCCATTGTAGACACCCAGGGACAACAACAAGCTCCATATGCTGCTATCTCACTTGATTGAGTCTGGGAAGCTGGGCCTCCCAGTTGGGACTACTTCCCAGAAGGAAGAACTTATTGCTCTTACTTGAGCTCTCCATTTGGCTAAAGGGAAAACAGCTAATATATTTTCTGATTCTAAATATGTATTCTTTATCGCTCAGTGTCATGCCACCATCTGGAAAGAGTGGGGATTTTTCACCACGAAGGGGTCGCCCATTATAAACTGTAAACATAGACTTTTACAGGCTTTTCAACTACCAGCAAAAATAGCTATCATCCATTGCAGAGGATATTAAACAGATAACTTCTTTGTCACACAGGGTAACAATAAGGCAGACACTACTCCAGTCACCTCACTGCCAACTCTGCTAACCTGGTTTCAATTCTCCGCTTAACCACTTCCCTGAGGAAGAAGTTATCCTGACTCAGAAAGAAGGAAGGAAAACTCCTGAAGGATGGATGGTTCTCCACAACACAACAAGCCAAATGTCTCAGTCACCAAATACATTGGTCTTTACACATAGGGCCTTGGACCTTGTGCCATTTCTTACAATTGATATTGTAAGCACTAACTCAGCTTATCCACAATGTTAGTTTCTCTTGCTCTATATGTAAAGCTGAAAATACCCAAGGGACCCTGTAATGGGTAGGTTTGTTATGCCAACATGGCCACAGAAGATTAGAGGGTCTGTTGTGATGGCACGGCCAATGAACACATGGGATGAATTGAAGGGAAGAGATAGGAAGGGTTCAGCGAGTCCATCCTCTCTCTTGCTTCCGGATCTTCAGACCAGCTAGCTGCCTTGTTCGTCCTGTGCCTCGACCTCCAAGCAACACTACCGTGGGACACCTAATTGTGGACTGTGGAGCTGTGAGTTGAGGTTCCTTCAAGCCCTACTTTGCCATGCTCCTGGGATATACATCTCTTGAGCTGGGGACTGTTCGACTCTGTCATCTGGCTGACTGTTGGTGACCTGCTCTGCTGTTTGCTGCCTGTGACCAGATAGTCTGAATTGCTCTACAGAGAACTGCTCAGCGGCCCTCAAGACTTGAAGGACTGCCAGTCTTCTAGCTGCCTCACACAAGTGAGTTGCACCAAGCAACCTGTACTGCTTTATACATAGTTAACTGTTTCTTTCTTACCTTATATACCTTTCTCTATATATAAATATAAAAAGAATTACTAGTGTCCTGATTTTATTTCTCTAAGAGAACCCTGCCCGACACAAGTGATACCAGGAGTGTTTCTAGAGAAATAAAATCATAAATATGGGTTTCTTTGATTGATTCTCCAATCTGATTAGTCTTAAGAGCACTGGTGAAGCTAATTCTAGACCTAAAGCCATGGGTAATTTTGTCACTCTTACTAGTCCATGGTGTGAAATAGCAAAGCTAATACCTAAAGCAGGAGCACCGATGGATGGGGTGTGGGTTGCAGGAGAGGCTCTGGGAGAACGTATGTCTGATATATTTCAGCAGTTTTGTCAAGATGCCAAGTATAAGGAAGTTGGTTGGCTGGTCCTCCTTACAATGGATTATGTGATTAAGGAGAGAGATTGCCTCAGGGCCAACTCACAGACATGAAGGGTTCTGTCTGTGCTACAAAGGAGAGCCTTCTTGCCTGTAGTAAAAGAGCCAATATTGCTGAGAACCAGGTCCAAAGTCTCATTATGATTGAATTACAACATCAGCTGAATGGCAGATCTAGAGCAGTGTCGGAAGCCAGAGTGAGGACATTGATAGGAAAAAATTGGGACCCTGAAACATGGGATGGGAATATATGGGCTGATAATCCAGAAGAGGAGGTTATTATGCCACCATTAGAAACAATTGAACCAGCCCAGTCAATAGATCTGCCCCTCCCAGCTGAAGATAGTAGTCTACTATGAACAAAACAACCCACACCTGAGCAGATCAACCAACCTACTCAAGGTGAAACTCCAGGTGGGGCTGCATCTCTACCATTGCCTGAGGGAGATGACTTACAAGATAGTGCTGAGAACACCCAGGAAACACCCTCACCATTGATAGTTTCTGCTAGACCTATAACTAAAATTAAGGCAAGGAAAGCTCCTAAGGGTGAGGCTGAGGTGATTACTCAAGAAGTACCCTATACTCACAAAGAACTGCTTGAGCTTTCAAATACGTACAAGCAAAAGCCTGGGGAGTATCCCTGGGAATGGTTACTGAGGGTGTGGGATACTGGTGCAAAAAATGTAATATTAGATCAGTCTGAATTTCTGGATATGGGATCCCTAAGCACAGATTCTTCTTTCAATGTCTCAGCAAGAGAGGCTAAGAGAGGAACCAACTCCTTATTTGGCTGGTTCACTGAGGCATGGGATGCCAGATGGTCTAGATTAGACCTTGAGGTGCCTGACCTACCTTGGTACACTGTAGACGAAGGCATCCAAAAGCTGACGGAAATTGGTATGGTGGAATGGATCTATCAGGATACTCCATGGACCCCAAAAGGGGGTGTCCTGAGGACATATTCTTCACTACAACCATAAGGAATAAGTTTGTGAGGTGGGCACAGCATCTTTGAAGACTCCTATAATTGCTTTGTTGTGTCACCAGGATTAACTGTGGGAACTGCCTTAAGTGAACTCCAACATTTGCCCACGATGGGGCTGATTGGACTCCGTGGTAACAGAGGGCAAGTGTCAGCAGTGAATCAACAGATACAGGGCGGACGTGGTTATAATAGACAACAAGGCTTTTGTGGTAATCAAAGCAGCCTGTCTTGTGTGGAATTATGGCATTGGCTACTTAGTCATGGTGTCCCTAGGAGTGAAATAGTGGGAAACCTACTAAATATTTATGTGATCTATATAGGCAGAAGAATACTGGATCAGGTGAACAGAGGGATAGTCAGTCACGATCACTCAACCAGTTCTCAGACTTGAGCCAGTTTACAGACCCACAACCACTTGAATGAGGGGAAGGCTGGGTCCCTTAGAAGAAGGACCATCTCACATCACCGAAGGTTTATGCTGTTAGTCTTTCTTCTAGCTTTCCCCAAAGGGACCTGTAGCCATTCACAAGAGTGACTGTTCATTGGGGCAAAGGAAATAATCAAACTTTTCAGGGATTATGGACACTGGCTCTGAACTGACACTAACTCCAGGGGACCCAGAGTGTTTTGAAGGCCCACCAGTCAGAGTGGGGGCTTATGGAGGCCAAGTTATTAATAGAGTTTTAGCTCAGGTACACCTCATTGTGGGTCCGGTGGGTCCCCGAACTCATCCGGTGATTATTTCCCCAGTTCCAGAATGCATCATTGGAATAGACATATTTAGTAACTGGCAGAACCTCCACATTGGATCCCTGAAATGTGGAATAAGGGCTATCATAGTGGGAAAGACCAAATGGAAACCATTAGACTTGCCATTGCCTAGAAAAATAGTAAACCAAAAGCAATACTGAATTCCTGGAGGAATTACAGAGATCAATGCCACCATCAAAGACTTGAAAGATGCAGGGGTGGTAATTCCTACCACATCTCCATTTAAATACCCATTTGGCCTGTAAAGAAGACAGATGGATCCTGGAGAATGACAGTGGATTATCGTAAGCTTAACCAGGTGGTGACTCCAATTGCAGCTGCAGTTCCAGATGTGGTCTCATTGCTTGAGCAAATTAATACTTTTCCTGGTACTTGGTATGTAGCTATTGATCTGGCCAATGCCTTCTTCTCGATACCAATTTCAAAGGATCACCAAAAGTAGTTTGCCTTCAGGGCTGAGCCCCGGTGGCGTAGTGGTTGTGCGCGGGACTGCGGCCCACTGGGATGGAGGTTCAATTCCGGCTCCCAGGAGCAAAGGCTGGGCCTCCTACTCCCACCACCTGAGGGCAGTGATGCCTAAAAAAAAAAAATAAAAAAATAAAAAAAAAAAAGTAGTTTGCCTTCAGCTGACAGGGGCAACAGTACACTTTCACAACTCTCCCCCAGAGATACATCAACTCTTCTGCCCTGTGCCATAATTTAGTCCGAAGGGACCTCGATCGCCTGTATGTTCCACAAAATGTCACACTAGTCCATTATATTGATGACAT
>PVJH01019865.1:0-41831 GCA_004026705.1 Nesogale talazaci | reverse complement strand
CCCTCAAGGCTTGGTGGGCCAGAATGTGTTCCCCTCACTATCCATCCCTCTGTTTCTCCTGTATGCTGTAATCAGACATACCTCTCTCTCTCCAAGCTATAGCTTCAGTGTTGTCCTCTAAAGTGCATCTTCTGGGGGGTGGGAGGGGTCCACATAGTTGGGATTGGGGCCAGCCCGCCCATCTCTCTATTGGTTCCCTCTTACATGCCTAATATGGTGTATTCATGTCTTGGTGCACCAGGTTGAAACTTTGCCTCTCTCTTCCTCTCCTATGGAGATACAAACAATACCTTCTACTTGTTTGAGCTAGTCCCCTTCTCACCCATTACCCATCTCTTTCTCTGTCTCCTTGTCTCTCTCTCTCTCTTTCTTTCTTTCCACCCTATTTAGTTGGCTGCTGTATATATCCCTGGATTGGGTTTGACCCCTACCATAGTAGGGACCTCACCCCAGAAATGTATGTATAGAATAGCTTTCCCTCATGCCCCATTTTTTAAGTTTACCTCAGTGGACTCATGTTGTACCTCTCCTTTTACCATAATCTCCTCCAGTTCTTCCCATGCAACAATGTGCTTCATGCATTCATTGCTGCTTTTTAGGGACATGCAGTCCTCCATTGTATGCATGTACCACAGGTTTTTTTTTCCCCTTCATCCACTGATGGAAATGTGGGTTCTTTCCAGATCCTTGCAATTGTGAACTGTGCTGCAATAAATATGGAAGCACAGATGTTTGGCCATGTTTTATTTCTTGCCTCTTCTGGGTATATGCCCAATAAGGGGATTGCTGGGTTGTAGGGTAGCACAATTTCCATCTGTCTTAGATTTCGCCAAATCAATTTCCATAGTGGCTGTACATATCTATAGGTCCACCAGCAGTGGACAAGAGTTCCTATTTCACCACAGCTCCTCCACCACTTGTTGCTTTCTGGTTTTTTGAATTGGATTATCTTCAAGGGTGCTGGGTGGTATCTTATAGTTGTTTTAATTTGCATTTCTCTTATGGCTAATGATCAGGAACATTTTCTCATATGTTTATTGGTCATTCGGCTCTCTGGCCTTCTTTTCAGGTCCCTTGCCCATCTCCTTAGTGGGCAATTAGTTTTTTTTCTTATCGTAAGCTAGCAAAGTATTATAGATTTTAGTAATAAGACCTTTGTCATTTTTGTTACAACTAACATTTGTTTTTTGTTAACTCTATTCAGTTGGCTTCTGATCCATGGTGATACCTTTTGAAATGGGAAAAGTGCTGCTGACCCAGGACCATCCCCATGAGAGCTAGCAGACTAGACTATTGTGATTCATAAGGTCTTCACTGGCTGATTTTTAGAAGTACATCTCCAGGCCTTTCTACCTAGTCTGCTTTAGTTTGAAAGATCTGCTGAAACTGTACCACATCATCACAATCCATAAGCCTCCACAGCAGATGGGTGGCAGTGGTTCCTAAAGTGTGTTGGTTGAAAACAAATGTTAATCTCCAACGTGAAAAGCAAGAAACCTACCAGGACACTAACACTGTCCCTTCTAAATGACATATCTTGAAGTTTGCTCAAGTCAGACATTTTTTGCCTAGTTATAGTGAATAATGACTGCAGATACCACATGTGTCTGGACTTCATTCTTCTCATCTGTAAAGTAAGGATTAAAACTACTAATTTCATAGTCTATTGAAAGGATTAAATGATAAGAGAACTTCAAAAAGTTCATGGAAAAATTCCATTATCTTTTAAATCTACAAGTTTTTGAAGCCACCTCATAAGATCATAGAAGAAAAGTACCTAAATTTACACTTGTCTTGTTAATCCATTTTGCATAAAAAATTACCCCACAACTTAATGATTGAAAACAACCAACATTTATTACCCACTGGGAGAAGTGTGACTATGGTCAAGATCTTTCTTAAAGTTGGATTCTAAGTTGTTGGCCAGGGCTGTGGACTCATGTAAAGGCTCAGTTGAGTGGATCAATGAAGGTGAGGAGTCTTTTTACCAAGATCTCAGATGATTCTTGGTAGCTGGACTCAAGTTCTCACCATATGTGCCTCTCCACAGGGCTGCTTCACAACATGGAAGCTGGCTCTGCAAGGAGTGAGCCACAAAATAAAGAGTGAGAAAGAGTCCCCAGTCAGAAGCCACATTTGTTTTTGTTTTTTCAACATAGCCCAGAAAGTGTCTGACGATGTTGTGAACTATTCCGATTCAAAATCATTCAATACGTGTATCATAAGGAACTATGGATAGCCTTGAGAAGCATGAGAATGATAGAACACTTAATTATGCCCATGGAGATGCTGTTCATGGATCAAAGGACAGTTGTGTGAACAGAATAAAGAAAAACATCATGGTGTAAAATTAGGAAAGATGTGCATTGGGTTGTAGTCTCTCCCTATACTTATTCAGTTTGTATGCTGAGAAAATCATCAGAGAAACTGGATTGTGTGAAGAAGAATGTGGCATCAGAAATGAAGGGAGACTTACTAACAACTTAAAATATGCTGATGACACAACCCAGCTTGCTGAAAGTCAGGACTTGAAGCATTTGCTAAGGAAGATCAAGGATTGTAGCCCTCAATACAGATTACAAAATGGAATTTATTTTTAATTCCTTGCAATTGGACCTAAATAACATCATAATAAATGGATAAAAGATTGAAGTTGTCAAGGGTTTTGTCTTACTTAAATCCACATCAATGTTCATGGAAGCAGCAAACAAAACATCAAACAATGCATTACTTTGGGTAAATCTGAAACACAGACCTCTTTAAAGTGTTGAAAAACAAAGGTGTTACTTTGAGGACTAAAGTGCGCCTGACCCAAGCCATGGTATTTTCCTTTTCCTCATATACATGTGAAAGCTGAACATTGAATAAGGAAGATCAAAGAAGAATTGATGCCTTTGAATTACAAAGTTGGCTAAGATTGTTGAAAGTTTCATGGACTTCAAAAAAGAATAAACAAATCTGTCTTGGAAGATATACAGGCAGAAAATTCCTAAGAGGCAGGGATGGCAAGACTTCATCTCATGTGCTTTAGACATGTTGGCGGGAAAGAGCACTCCTTAGAGAAGAATATCATGCTTGGTAAAGCAGAAGAGGGAAAGAGAGGAAGCCCCTGGACAGCCTGGATTGACACAGTGACCACAGCAGCATTATGAACTCTCGCATAAAAACAATTTTAAGGATGGCATATGACCAGGCAGTGTTTTGTTCTGTTGTACATAGGGTCACTATAAGTCAAGAACAAGTTAACTACACCGAGCAACCACCCAAGAAGTTGCATCTCATCACTTTTGCTGGATTGTCTTCATTAGGAAAGGATTACTAAGTCCAGCCCCCACTCAGGTGCAGAGATAACATAAGGATATAAATATCAAGAGGTGGTATTGTTAAGAAACATCTTACAAAATGCACATTACATTACTTGACATTAAAAAAAAGGCAGAAAAAAAAGCTTAGCTAGGCAGAATGTTTATAGTACACATTTTTTCAACTGGGCAAGCATCTAGCAACTCACTTAGAGTTAGCGCATCCAGTAGTGTCACCTGGGAAGGTTCTCTCTGGTCACAGTGAATTTTTATGTAAAAGCAGTCTCACTTGAACTTCATTTTTTGTGATGGCTGATTTAAGAGAACAACATGTAGCTGTGAAATTTTGTTTCCTGCTCAGGAAAAATGCAGCAGAAACTGGTGTGATGTTGAACACAGTTTACAAGGACAACACTATGGGAAAAACTCAAGTGAGCAAGTAGTTTTCTCATTTCCCAAAAAGCGAAGTGTTAATAGATAACAGGCCTTATTCTGGACATCTGTCTACTTTCCAAACAGATGGAAATATTGACTCAGTGCATTTGGAGTTCATTCCACCAGATCAGACTGTTTTCATCCTTTCTATTAAGATGTTCTGAAAAGACTGCATAACAATGTGCAACAAAAATGGCCTGATATGTGGGAGACTGGGGATTGGTTTTGCCACCATAAGACACCTGCTCACACAGTCATCTCAGTGCACCAGTTTTGGCCAAAAAAAAAAAAAACAGCACATCTCTCTACCTCATATACTTTACTCATCTGACCTTGCTCCTTATGACTTTTTTGTTTTTGCAAATAATGAAGGACATGAAAGGGCAGCAATTTGACAACATAGTGGAGTTGAAGACACTAACGAGAGAGTTGTTATCAGCCAGCCAACCAGATGAGTTTGAAAACTGTTTCCAAGACTAAAATAGCAGATTTGACAAATGTATCAAGTGTACTTTGAAGGTGATAAGATTGTTTTGTAAAAAAAAAAAATTAAATACATAGCTTTGAAAACAATCCATGGGGGGGGTACCCCTTCATATACTAAATTTCAGATGAATTATTATTTTTTAAAATTGGGAATAAATTCAGAGACTTTTGTTTTAAGCTTACACTTTTAAGACTGGCTGCAGTTATATACTAGAGAAATTCACATAAATTGTGCCAACCCCATATCCCAGCAAGGACCATCTAAACCTCCTTCACAGATAAGTGCCTTTGATGTTAATGACCCACTCCTAGAACCATTCCCTGTGCCCCTCCAGGTTCTATGCAGATTCTACTGTAACAACAGTTCAGTGTATCATAGGTCCCCAAACTTATTTGGCCTAATATCCCCTTTTCAGACAAAAAAAATTATCCAGTGCCCCTCTGGCAATTAAACATTTGTACTTTATATAACCCATCATCTAGGCTAAAATAGAGGTATCTACTTTTGCAGTCCCCCTAATTGTTCCAGCCTCCCCCAGAGGGGCCACATTGCCCATTTGGAAGACACTACTTTAGATCAATGTTTTCTACACCTATCATTTCAGAACTACTATGTTCACAATTTTTGCCAAAATTCATATATTATTGAATTATTTCATAGCAAGGTGATCACTTTTGATATGATATATCCTAAAAATAAAATTTTAGCACTTCAGTAAAGAAAGCAAGTCATCCCTTGCTGTAGATAAAATGAAGGCCATATGAACAAAATGACACTACTAACATTGATATGACTGTTGCCTGTCTACTAGCTCTAGCTTGACTAAAAAGTGATGTCTACAGAAGTTAAAGAGGCATTAGGGATAGATTTATAACCAAAACCAGGCCTTATTTTTTATATAGTCAAATGTAATGGAAAAGAATTGATAAAAGAGAAAACTTTCTCACTATCCTTCAAGGTTACACTGGGGTAAAAAATCAATAAGAACTTTCTTCTAATCAATAATATTTTCATCATTGTCAGTTCTAACTTGGTAATGTCTTCTAACCAACACCACTAGAATATTCATGTCATGATCTCCGCACTCTGTTTGCAATAACTGGTTAACATTGAGTAGATTCCAACTCACGCCAATCCCATGTACAACAGAGTTGAACTCTGCACCATCAGGCTTTCATTAGCTGATATTTTTTAAAAGTAGATCTCTGGGCTCTCATTTAGTACACTTCTAGGTGGACTTAAACCTCTATAGCTTCACTTAGCAGCTAAACAACATGCTAGTTGTTTGAACCACCTAAGGACTCAATCAGTGGATAAATTCATGACCAATGTATTTGTTTTATTTTGCTTACTTTGTACTTGGGACTATATACAGCCTTATACCACATCAGTACCATCTACTTGTACCATTTATTAACCCTGATTACATTCCTCAAGTTATCCAACCATTCTCACTTCTCTTTCTGCATTGTTTCTCCTTCATTAATATAAATTCACTGCTTCAGAAAGTTCTTATCTCATCTTTCAGTTGCTATTGTCATTTTAATCTAATATAAATGACTGATAAGAGAGCATACTGGTCAAGGCAGACTTTGTTCACTAGTTAAGTTAAACTATTGTTTAGCAATAAGAAGGCTAATGGAATAATTTTGGTTTAAAGTTCCAAGATTTTCTTAGGGAAATAGTTCAAGAGGCTCATCCAACATTTATGAAACAAGAAGTCAGGAGTCTGTGAAATTTTAAAAATCTGCTCTGTGTATCTTCCTTTTGATTGGGATTCTTCTGAGTCTTTGTCAAAATGTTCCTTAATGGTAGTTGGGCATCATCCAGTTCTGTTCTCATGGCAAAAGAGGCATTTGTTCATGGAGACAATTAGCCACGTACATTCTATATCCTCCTCCTCTTGCGGATTCTCCTTCATCCTCTGTTGCTGTCAGCTAATTGTTATGCCTTGGGTGGTCACTTGTAAGCTTTTAAGACCTTAAGCATTATTTAGTGAACTAGGCAATAGAACAGAAGCGCTAAACAATCTTTGTATTTTTTTTTACCATGGAGGCCGCAGTTCAAGTAATAATGGATAACCTTGGAAAAATTACTACAGATCTCACTGTTTTAAATTACTCATCTCTTAGAAAGGGTTTAATACCTAATCTGCCACATTGGAATGTTCTTTGAAACAAAGGAGAACTGAAATAGCCCAGCATATATAGAAAACCCTATGTATAGTGTGTTGTCATTATTTCCCATCAAGTTGATTTCCTTCATTATCTTACACCATCCTGCATCAATCCCGACCTTACTGAGCTCTTTCCATACCCTTTCATAAGAAGTCTTTATTATCTGGGTTCCAAATTAATATTCCTTTCATGCTGTTTTAAATATTGAAACAAAGAAATGAAATATTAAAGCAAAGAAATGTAAAACTGGAGAAATGTAAGAACTGGTAATCTCTAGCGTGAATGAGTTTTAGAATCCTTTAACTAAAGGATAAAGTGATATCTTAACATATATTTCCAATGCTGTTTACTAATACTCTACTTATTATAGGAAATCTGTGAATCCATCCTCAACTGTGCACTGCAAGAAGTAAAGCAATTTCATGGACCACAGAAGCAAGACCACAAGTGCTTTGGCTTCCATCTGCCTTTTGAGACGCCAGCCACTGCCTCAGTACCTGTCACTCCAGAAATTGGACTGGTTGTAGATGGGAAGACATTAAATATAATATTCCAGGGAAAGTTGGAGAAGAAATTTCTGGAATTAACCCAGTATTGCCGATCTGTCCTGTGCTGTCGCTCCACTCCACTCCAGAAGAGTATGATAGTCAAGCTGGTGCGAGACAAGTTGAGCGTCATGACCCTTTCCATAGGTACCCTTCATTCTGAGATGTGGGTAGCAACTTAGAAGAAGCCTGGACCAGAGGTGGAACTTCAAGTTGGAGTTCAGATGGTTAGGTCAAGGGTCATTGTGAGAAAGAGTTCAAAGTAGCAATCAAGGTGTTGCAGGTAGGCGATGAAGTTGATGCTAATTAGAGTTGAAGAGTGAATTAAAGATCTAGAGAAGGAAAAGCTAGTACTTACATGGCACAGGGAGTCAGAGGGGCTGTGTCAAGTCAAAAGGGGCCTTGAGATTCAGAACCTCTAGGTAGCTCAAGAAATGTTACCAAAAACAATTCTGGAACGCAGATCATTTCACACTCAATATTTAACGTATGACCTAGTAATATGAACCTCAGTTCAGTTGCTGATTTTTGCCTCTTGATTCACAAGACCTAAAATATTTACTAACTAGCCCTTTACCTTTACAAAGAAAGTGTGCTGACCTGTGGTTTAATTCTTATTTGTTAATTTAGTATTCTGCTGAATCCGGGAGTGGCTGGTGGGGAGACATTCAGGGCTGCCTTATTTTTTTTGGTATGCTTGTTCTCAAACGCAAGACTTAGCAAAAAGTATCTTCTCAATAAAGCTGCCTGGTTAGCTGATGGCACACTGGTTGAGTATTATGCTGCCAACCCAAAGGTCAGTGGTGTGGACCTATTAGCTGTTCTGTGGGGAAAGCTGTGGCAGTCTTCTTCCAGGAAGGAGCTCGTGGAAAGCCTTGAGGTAGTTCTCCTCTGTGACTAATAAACATCTGAATTGACTCAGTAGCAATGAATTCCATTTGGTTTAGCTGGTGATGAAGAATTGCTCAGTGTAGACTCAATTTTGAGTGTGATTGAGGAATAACAGAACTGTACTTACAGAAATTCCCCAAAATGGTGTACTGGGTCTTCATGATGTTTCCCATTAACCCGCCAACCATTTCTCCCACATGGCCACCTTCCCTCTCCAACTTTCAGCACCCTGCATGCCAGCTGAATGGAACTACTTCCCCTACTTCAGGGACTATATCCTCTCAGCACAAGCTATTCCTGAAAAATACTCCTCACATTACAACCTATCCTTAATTTCTTCTGGGAGTTACCTCAGTGCTCAGCATCCATAGTCTCAAAGCCTTAGACCTTACTGTGATGCGCCCTCAGTATACTTCAAGTTCATTGAAGATAAGGACCATGTGAGTTTCTTTATCACTTCTTCCCATGACCAGCATATATCAGGTATATAGTAAGGGTTGCATCCACAAAAGGATATCTTCTACATTTGCCAGATTCTCTTTCTCTTATACAGATAATGGAAAGAGAACTCCTTTCCTGGTCTTGTCAAAATTAAACTGTTTGCTTGTTTTCCCTAGACATTCAGATGAAGGAAGTTCAGAACAAACAAACAAAAAGAGGGTCAGAAAGAATGTAGAAAGCAGACATTTCACAACTGTACCCTACTTATTCCCTGAATTGCCCTCTTCAGAAATTCAGACACGCACTCGAGGCCATCGCCCAGGCTGATTCCCGGAGGTAGGAGATTGGCTTCACTCCCATAGCAGCAGAAGCAAAACCAGCAAGGCGAGAAATAGCATGATCCTCACCTCTATTTTCCCTGGCTCACAAACAGAAGAGGTTAAAAGTTGGATTTGTTCTACCATGAAGATTAGAAGTATACTATAAAGAAAAAAGTATTATCAATAGAATAAAGGGCATCCAGACAAACAAAACTTTAAGATCAATAAATACATTTTCTGAAAAAAAAATAAGTAGGAAGATAGAACATTCTCTACCCTGATTCATATTCTCTATGATGATTGCTATAAATTTAATTGCATTTGATTAGAAGAGGAATTGAATCAGCAAGAGAGTGAATAAAAAACATGATAGCCTAGAACAGGGTTAACAAATGATGGCCTACAGGCTGAGTATATTTTGTTTGTATATTTTAATGTAAAATATATAAAGTACTACTTATCTGTCAGCAAGAACAGTCATTCAATCTTCCTTCTTGGACCACAAAACCTAAATTATTTATTATCTAACCCTTTTCAGAAAATGTTCACCTTCCTCTGGCCTAGAAGATACAGGCCTAGGAAAGAAGTAGACGTGAGCATATTGATTGTGTAGAGCGGGGCTACCCAACAGGATTGCTACTCTATTGTTTAAATTTAAATTCATTTCCTCAGCTGTACTTTCCACATTTTAATAACCACAGGATTTTTCCCATTTTGACATGCAAGCAAAACATTTCCATCTTGGCAGAGATCAATTTGATACAGCTGGTATAGAGGGAGGTAGTGTGTGTGTGTGTGTGTGTGTGTTTGTGTGTATGTGTGTTTCAACAACCTTATCATAAATTTCTGGGAACAACTGTTTTTAGGGTAAATTCAATGGGGTTAAATGTCCCTGAACTAAAAAGATTACTCAAGTTCATATTCCTATATTCAGAAAGAAAGTTAACCATTCCCCTTCTCCTTGCATAGCAATGACAGCATCAGTCCAAATATTCCAGATACCTTGATAGCATCAGTACTCATGAAATAATGGTTAAGGGAGAATAGTTATATTCTCCATAAAATCAGAAATATCCGAATTCTAGTGTTGTGGTTTCCTTCAATTGCTGGAGTTCCTTTCTCAGGTTCGTAAATTGTCCACTTCTCATCAACAAAGTCCATTACAACATTTGTGAGAGCATTTTTTCTAAACTAGAAAGCATTGCCTAAATTTCTTTGGGTGATTATTTTCTCCACAACAGCTATGTCAGCAAAAAAGACAATATTTGTTGAATGGAGAAGTAAAAGTAGGATTTCTTCTCCAAAGAAGAGAAGACGTCGCTCAGGCCAAACACTGTATGTAGCCAGGATATTTTTCCTATAAGACTATTTAGAACAATGTTTAAAGGATTCAGTTTTGTACAAATGAAAGTCCAGTAGAACCAATGAGTATGTACCCACTTTGTTACTGAGCCCTTGGAATAAAAATAAACACAACTCATGACCTCCCTACTTTCAGGAGATGGCGCAAATGATGTGAGCATGATTCAAGCTGCTGATATTGGAATTGGCATATCAGGACAAGAAGGCATGCAGGTACTGTCCTTTGCCTTTTCTTGTTTCTTGTTTTCTTCTTTTTCTCCTTGGTGTGAAGGTTGTGGTGATTCAGTGGCAGAACTCTCGTCTTCCCTGGGAGTGATGAAAGTTCAGCTTCTGACTAATGCAACATGTGTGTAACTACCATACATCTGCCATTGGAACTTCTGTACTGCTTTGATGTGCTGAGCAGATTTTAACAGAACTTCTAGGCAATCTACTCCTGAAAGTCAGTCAACGAGAGTCCTGTGGATCCTCCCATGTACAACAGATCTTGGACCGGACAGTGTTTGGTACCATTATGCATGAGATCTCCATGAGTGGACAACTCACAACAAACATGTTTTAACAGTTTTTTGGGCACGTCACCCACATATCACAGAATTCAATAGTCAATATTACCAGGAAGGGTTGTGCAACCTTTACCATGATCAATTTTAGAATATTTTCTACTTCTTTGTACTCATTGCCATTGGTGTAATCGGTTATTTTTTAATTGTAGCAAAAATAGACACAGCAAAACATTCTCTGATTCAACAACTTCCACATATATTGCTCAGTGCCTTTGGTTAGATTCTTCACGTTGTACAACCATTGTTGACATCCTTTTCCAAATTATTCCACCACCATTAACATAAACGCAGTGCCACATAGGCAAAGGCGCTTCCTCTTTCACCCCTGGTAACCACAGGTCAAATTTGGTTGTTGTTGTTTTAAGTGGTTTTCTTGATAAAGAATTCACATATACTCCCCTAGTTAAAACATTTCTAAAGAGTTGCGTATATATCCACTCTGTTCTAGTGTTCCTCCCCCTTCCCACATTCACTGCTTGCTCCCTAAATCCTCTCAACCTCTCCACCCACCCCACCTCCCATCACTGATAAACCATTGCATCTTTTATTGTCTCTGTGCAGTCACTCCTTCTGTGCTTCATAAACTGGAAAATCTAGCAGAAACAATGAAAACAAAAATAAAATGAAATAGAAGAAAAGAGAAAATAATAATAAAAGATAATATGTTGAGCAAGAAAGAAAATTCCACAGAGCAATACTTAAAAATCCAGAGAAAAAGATTTATTTCTGTCACGGAATAAGCGAGAAATATTTCAGCCTAGAACAAATTCGGGTTAGGACAAGAGGTAGGGAAACTGACGAGGTATCATATTGTACCTTAGTTCAATTTATCATAATCAAGTTTACAATAATCTCTATATAATAGTAAAACTATTTTGAGTCCCTCACCTGTGGCTAAAGTGTATGTTCCAGAGGCTTAATCTAACCAGATACTCTGCAGATAGATTTTGGGCTCCCACTACCCTCCATAGCTCTCTATCAATTGGGTGTTCACAATTTAAGCTCTGATACTTTTCCCCTCATCTTATTTGGATTTGGTTACCATCATCTTTGGTGTGCTTCTTCTATGTGGACTTATTTTACACCTAACTTACATAGCTGTTTGTTTAAATAAAGCTTTTAAACCCTAGACACTATTCCAATCGATAGCAGGGCACCATATACTTTCTTCACCACACTTTGCTGTGACACCCTCATCTTCAGTGAGCTCTTCATGAAGGTGAGTATCCAAAACTATCTTACAAGAAATATTGGTCCTCGGATTGGAGCTAGAATTAAGTGGAAGTCCCAAAACATTTTGCTTGTTCACAGATTATAAATGACTCTGGTTTACTTTGGCAGTCAAAAAGGAAAAAGATTTATAACTGCAGAAACTCATAGGATTGATATGTTGAAACTGACTCCATCACAGTGAGTTTGTTTTTCTTTTTCTCTTAGTCACGATGACTACATTGACCTATAAATTGCTTTGGGCACTTCATTTGATCACACAATAAACCCTCAACTATTCGCTAAGAATGGCATTTCTAACCCACCCAAAGGCATCTCCTCAGAAAACAGGCCTGGTGAACTGCTTCTGGAAGATGGTGCCCTTGAAAACCCTTCAGAGCAGTTCTCCCCTGCACACCTGGGGCACTGTGAGGTGGCACACCTAGCAACTAACCACCACAATGTAGTTGAAATTCAGCCCAGGACAAGCATAAACTGTTCGCACTGCTAACGTTTCCTATTAAAACAGACCCCCTTTGTGGCTTTGAATCATCAGCAATTATATTTTCACCTTCAATGCAGTTAGTATGGCCTAAATTTGTTGCTCAGGACGAAAGAGCATTGACCCAAAAGTCACAAAATAATTATGTGTTACCTTTGGAGCAGCTACCAGATGGCAGCATTCTGTAAGCACTTAACATTTATTTTCATGTTTGGGGGTTCATTAGTGTTTTGTTTAGTTTTGTTTTGTTTCTTTGTGGTAAAACATGTAGCAAAAAATTGGCCACTTTTATCCATGTGTTTAAGTACACAATTCTGTGACATTAATTCCACTCACCACGTTTTGCAAACATCACCCCTATCTATTTCCAAGGTAAAACAGTGCTACTGTACCAAGCAATAACTCCCCACTCTCATTTCCTCTCAGCACCAGGTCATCACTAGGAAACACGTGTCTATAGTCATGTAAACTTTCTAAATATTCCATTTAAACTGAATCATACAATATTTGCACTTTGAGCTTTTGATTATTTCACTCAGCATTACATTCTCAAGATATATTCATATGTTACCAGATATCCAAATTTCATTTCTCTTTATATCTGAATAATATTATATGGTCATGCCACATTTTGCTGAGTGATGAGTTGTACTGCTAATCACAAGTTCAGCAGTTCAAAACCACCAGCCTCTCCTTGGGGAAAAAAGACTTTCTGTTCTTATAAAGAGCTACAGTCTCAGAAAACCATGGAGGGAGTGCTATTCAGTCCAATACAGTCGCGATGAATCAGCATCAACTTGGTGACAACGAATCTGGGACTATATCAGTTGATGGGTACTAGTTTTGTTTCTACTTTTCAACTATTATGAATAATATTGCAATCAATGATGATTCTCAGTTCATTGTATTAATCATCACATTTTACCTTCTTTTCAGATAGAAAAAGTAAGGCTCAAAGAAATCAAATAACTTGACCATTGGTGACTCAAGGATTTCTAACCAGCCATGTCTGACTCCAAACCTCACACCCTTATAAGAGTGTTATGGGGTTTGGGGGATGAGGAATTGTCACTAATGGGTACTGAATTTTTGTTTGGGGTGATGAAAAATTTGTGACATCAGACAGTGGTGACAGTTGCACAACATTATGAATATAATCAATGTCACTTAATTGTATTCTTACAATTGTGGATTTTATTATCTATACATTTACGAAAGCTACGTACTTATTTTTTTACAAACAGCTTATCACCTTCAGAGCTCCATTACATTTAATACATTTGTCAACTCTACAATTTCATTCTTGAAAACATAATCAAACTCATTTGTTTGGATGGCTGACAGCACATCCTTCGTTTTTTTCTTCATCTTTTTTTTAAAAAAATCATTTTATTGTGGGATTCTACAGCTCTTATCACAATCCACGTATTCATTGTGTCCAGCACCTTTCTACTTGAGTCCTTGGCATCAGTTCCTCATTTTTTATGTCCCTCCCTCATGAACCCTTGATAATTTATCAATTGACAGGCAGACTGTTTTTGCCAAAAACTGTCACACTGAGATGGCAGCTGCATGAGCAAGTGCATTGTCCTGGGGGCCAAAATAGTGCCCCCTCTGCCCTGAATCAATCCTTTCTTTTTTCAATCATTTTATTGAGGGATATAAATCCATACATAAATCCATTGTGTCAAGCACACTTGCACACGTTTTCAAAACATTTCTTTGTGTACTTAAGTCTTTGGGTATCAGCTCATTGTCCCACCTCCCCCACCTTCCCTCCCTCACGAACCCTTGATAACTTGTTTAACAAATCTCATGTCACCAACTGCTGTCTTCCTTCACCCACTTTTCTGTTGTCCCTCCTGCAGATAGGAGATTATATGTAGATCCTTATAGTGGGTTCCCCTTTCTACCCGACCTTCTCTTCACCCTCCCAGTATCGCCACTCTCACCACTGGTCCTGAGGGGTTAACCTGTCCTGGATTTTCTGTGTTTCCAGTCCCTATCTGTGCAGAACTGGGGTCATGATAGTGGAGGGAGGGGGGCATTATAGAACTAGAGGAATGCTGTGTATTTCATCTGTTCTAACTTGTACCCTGGCTGACTCACCCCTTCCTTGTGCCCCTTATTTGAGGGGATATCCAATTGTCTACATACAGGCTTTGGTTCTCCAATCTGACCCTATACCTTCACATTGATATAACTGTTTTTAATCTTCTGATATCTGATCCCTTCAATACCTCATGATCATACAAGAATGGTGTGCTTCTTCCATGTGAGCTTTCTTGCTTCTCCGTTATGTGGCTGCTTGTTTATCTTCAAGCCTTTAAGACCCCAGACTCTATATCCTTTTATAGCCAGGGACCATCAGCGGTCTTCACCACATTTGTTTATGCACACATTTTGTCTTCAGCGATCGTTTTGGGAAGGTGAGCATCACAGAACACCGGGTTATTAGTACAAAGTGTTCTTGTGTTGAGGGAGTATTTGATTCTAGGCCTAATGTCCATCCCCTACCTTAAAACATAGCATATAACTTTATGTGCATATATCTGTAGCCCTACAGTTATATATGAATATATTTATATGTATACATACCTTTATTTAGATTTCTACAAATGTCCATTGCCTCCTAGTTCTTTCCTCTATTTCATCTTACTTTCCTCTTGCCCCTCTATCATGTTCAGCATTCATTTGGGTTTCAGTAATTCCTCTCAGTTACATTATCTTTTATCAAACCCCATCAGGCATCCTATACCCTCCTCACCATCATTTTAGATCACTTGTTGTTCCCTTGATCCTGTGTTTGTTGACAACCCCCTAACATTCCCCCACCTTCCCCCTTCCTGTGTTTCCTGAGAACCATTGGTCTGTTGTTTTCTCCTCCAGATAGTTTATCTCACCTATCTCATATAGATAGACATCCAGTGACAATAATGAGCACAGAAATAAGACCAAGCAATACAAAACAACAAAAGAAAACGAAATAACAACTGGAACAAACCAATGTCAGAAAAGGAAAAGCCTATAAATAGTTTATTGACCTTGAGGAGTGTTTTCTGTTGAGTCTGATGAGATACCATGCCCTAATCCCAACTTCTATGTCTGATATTCCCCAGGAATTATGCTCCTCCTGCTACTCTGTTGCACCCCTTGAGCTTTTCACCCTAGTGTGGTGGGGTCAGATTGGGCACAATTCCTGCACTGTGCCTCCAGTGTTGTCTCTGGTAGTGCTGTAGGTCTGGAGGGATGTTGTGTCAATGGTCCTCTCTGTGCATTGGCTGCTCGGACCTTGGTGGGCCAGAATGGGTTCCATTCTCTCTTTGTTTGCTCTTGTATACTCTGACTAGACGTGCTCATTTCCCAAAGTAGGTCTTTTTTTTTTTTTTGTCGCACACTGTTATGTTGTGTTTTTTTTTTTCAGCACCTCTACATAGAAAGCTTAATTAACAATTTGACCTGATAGGAAAAAATTGCAAATGTGCTCTCTCCCTCACATCAAAAAAAAACAGATGAGCATTGGGTTTGGGGGGTACTCCTTTGAATATATAATATACATTCACAAAGGGGGTTTAAAAGTTTGTGAAATGTGTACTTACCTGGCAGGGGAGATACCGTAACTGTCAAGGTGGTTTTCCCAGGGTGAGGCTAATTCTTTGCACTCTGGATATGCTGACCCCTGTGATTTCCCCAAATGTGGGAAACTCGACTGCATAATTTGTGGCAGTGGGGGACTGGGTGCGCACTCTCCCCTACATTCTAGAAGGAAAAAAAGTTTGTGAAATGTACACTGGTAAAGACAAGAGCTCTCAACACCCAGAATCCAGGACAGATAAAACTCACAGGTCCAACTTTGTGGAAATTTCTCTGTATATTCCATTTTCCATGAACTTTTTGAATCCTCCTTGTGTGTGTATGCCCACACATACATACACATATATAAACCATGATATAAACAGTGTTTACATCTTTGGCCTGCTCTCAATAATCCCAAGGACAGAAGACACATTTCAACTCCATAGACAAGGGGAGTTTTCTCTGAAAATGCCAAGAATGGCATGCCTCCAGAGGTAGAAGGGGTCCAGCAACTTGAAGATTACATATATAAAAACTCCTGGTGTCTAATTAACCACTGTACCACTAGAATAGTACTGACACCTGGTAGGTTCCACTGAATGGATAAATGGATAGCCATGAAGGGCCAGACTGGGCCAGACAGACCAGTTATCCGTTCTGACCTGCCCTTCCTGGACTCCAGTGAGTCCTGGATTTCCCAGAAAAAAGGACTGGTGACAAAGTTCAAGGGAGATCAGAGCTTATTCCTTGTCTGCCGACATAGCAAGGAGTATTTCAGAACCTGCCAGTTAAAGCCAGCAAATAAAACATGGCCTCGAGAGTGCATAATCAAGCGGTTTGATTAGAAGTTTAATTTCCAAATTTAAAACACTTTTATTCTATTGTAAAAATAATAGCTTATTCACAGTGAGAGCTGTGGGACAGCAGCGGCAGCGGATGGATACTGATGTCTGCTTCCTCTCTCAGGCCGTCATGTCCAGCGATTTCGCCATCTCTCGATTCAGACACCTCAAGAAGCTGCTGCTTGTGCACGGCCACTGGTGTTACTCACGCCTGGCCCGCATGGTGGTGTACTATTTCTACAAAAACGTGGTAAGCAGCTCTCAGGACCCCTCCCACCCAGCTCTGGGGGTCGCTGCCGTGGGCTAACTCCCACACAAGCATGGACAATGGTGTTTCAGCATAAACGGATGAGTCAGGCTGGTCTGGATTTTTGAGGCTGAAAGTGCCCTTATTAACGCTGTGACCTCCAGCAACACGATTCCCTGGACTTAGTTTCTCTTTGATAAAATATTTTGTGACATGACAGTGAGGAGTGGACACAGGGGTGCAGCGCTTCCGGTTCAATTCCCGCCTCAGTTTCTTCATCTGTAAAATAGCCAGGGTAATAGAACCTTCCTCCTGTGTTTGCCATGAGGATTAGCTGAGAATTCACATATTAGGTGACTAGCTTTTAATAATCACCCTGGGTGGCTACGCATTATTTTTATGATCCTTGCTGATGCTACTCCTGGAGAGTCTCCTTAAATAAGGTTTATGTTTGATTGCAAGGACGAAGCACTTGGAGAACAAATGACCTGACTTGTTGCTTGATTTTCTCCCAGAATAAAGCTTTCCCAAGCCAGGGCTGGTGCACCCCACTGTTTGGGAAAATAGAAATAAAAACCTCTCACAGAAACGTTGGCCTGGAGCCCAAACTTCCACCTGACACCCTATGAGTCGCCTCAGCCCCTACAAGGAGGGCAGTGGGGCAGGATACTAAGCGATCACTTAAAAATGTTTCAGATTTTTATGTCGCAAAAACAACTGGGCTCTGCTCTCGCCTGTCTGTAGCATCTGTGTGACCTCGGAAAGGTGAAGGGCCTCTGCAGACTCGTGGATAAGACCGGCAGGCAGTGACAGATTCTCTTTGTCACTGGAAGTATCAGCCAGAGGCTTTCGTCACTAGAAAGAATTATGTGAAGCCATTATTGATGTGTCTTCCAAAAATATGTTGGTCTCTGCCTTGTTGTAAGAGCCTACAACAGGCGCCTCCATCAAGGGAGGGACGAAAAGCGCGCGATTACCAATGGATAGAAGAATGTTGATGTAGCTGGAGAGGGAGCAAACGCCTGAGCTTTCCAAGCTCCAGTTCCAGGACCTTTGAATAATCTCTGGCAGCCCCCAGATACAGTCTGCTTCCTGTTTGCATGAGGAAAAAGGGAAGATTAAAGCCAGCGTGATGGAAGAGAAACACATTAGCCAAATAGCTCCAGAGATGCAATGCTCTTCCCCTGCTCCACCCCCACCTCCGCCCGGTCCTCCTTTCAGGCTCGTCACCGCCTTCCGCACTCAGCAGTGAGTCTTTCTGTGCAAAGTTCAATGTATATGTAAATCAACAGCATGACAAAAATATAATGTAAATTAGATAAGCTGGATGGTAATATTATTTCAGCAAGTCTATGCAAACAAGTCACTCCATTTGATTTGAAACCCACTCTGAGTAGAAAAGACTATTTACTTAGAATTCAGAATGCTCTGTTTAATTTTTTTTTGGACTCCAAAGGAATTATTCTTTTGAATAAGCACAACCTCTTCTCAGCATTAAATTTGTGAAATAGAAAAGGAAACGCTTCCAGCCAGGCAAGCTTTCAAAGCTTAAATGATATTTATTTCCAGCCCGATGCTGTGCTCAAAATTGTGATCCTGATGCAGCATTATCTCCCCTTTGCAATTAGAGGGTGGAGAACTATGACTTCTACATCTGAAACCAATTTCAGAGGGGATTAAGGACCTGCCTGCACTGAAATTTGAACAATGAATTAATTACTGCACTGGAGCTTCTTGGAAGGGAGCGCAGGCATCAGATCTCGGCGGTGCAGTCACTGGGTGTCACGTGCTCCCTCTGAGGCGCTAAGATGCCAGCTAAACAGAGCCTAACCCGACGCCATGAATCTCCCTCAATTCGTGGGGGCCCTGTACCAGAGGCTGGCCGAGGCTGTAATCTTCACGGAATGAGTGCCGCAGCTTTCTGCCGCAGAACTGCGGAACTTTCAGCCAGCAGCCTCCACCACCCTGAAAGCAGTCCTCCTGAAAGCAGGGCCCAACAGGAAGTCAGCAACTACATATTGTTGCCTGTGGCTGGAGGGTCAGTCTTACCACCAGCAAGTTAGTTGTGTGTGGTCTGCAAAGAAACGAGTCGATGATTCTAAGGAGGTGGAGTCAGGCTGGGGATGAAGGGAAACAAGCAAGATGCTTCCCCATCTCAAGAAAAAGCACACACTCTTCCTGTTTAGAATATCTGCTTTGCATCGGGGAGAAATGCAAAGTACCCCAAAACCAAGCCAGCTTCCATGCAGGAGAATCCGATTCAGGGAAGTCCATGTATTACAGTGCAGAACAGGGGGCGGGGCTGTAATCTAGATGGAAGCCAGGCACCAGGAAGCCTTTCTGCCACAGAGTCACTGGGGTTGGGTCAGCACCATCAATTGCACCCCCTGGGATGGGAGAACACTAGTTACTGGGTAGCGCATGGATCAAGATAGGTACGGTCCCTGGCCTCATGAGACCTAGAGTCTAAAGCAGGGCTCAGCAAACACTTTGTGCGAAGGGCCAGTTAATAAATATACCCAACTTTGCAAATAACTCCACTCTGCCATTCTAGGGATAGGCACAGAAAAGATGTAAACAAACTCAAGCGGCTGTATATCTCAACAAGATTTGGTTTACAGCTCGATTTGGCCTGCAGGCCATAGTGTATCCACTCCAGGTCCAGGTAACTCTTGCTACTAAAACTGTGAGCCTTAGACCAGCAGAATTGGAACCACCTAGAAGCTTCTTAGAAATACAGATTCTCAGGACCTGCCTTAGGTCTAAATCAGAATCTGCATTTAAAAAGAAAAAAGATACCCAGGTGTTTTATATATACCTTAACGTTTAATGAGCACTAAAGAGCAAAAAACAAACCCATGGCTTTGGCATTAATTTCAACTCATGGACAACACTGGAGGACAGAATAGAACTGCTCCCTGGGGTATCTGAAGCCATAAATCCTTACAGGAAAGGCCACCTCATCTCTCTTCCTTGGAGCAACTGATGTCTTTATCCTCATAGTTAGCAGCTCAACACTTAATCCCCCCCACCCCAAACTCCTTTTAACAAGCGCCACTCTAAGGGGAAAGAAATTCATTTTAAAGGAAAACATTTCTTACTGAGTACCCCCAAGAAGGAAGATCGGGTACCATGGAGACTCTTTGCTTACTCGACCAGGAAGAAAATTCCATTTAAGCTATGACTTGAAAGAACACTCGAAGCGATGTAGCATAAATCTTAATAATCACAGTAATAATCTTCAAAATAGCACTGGCCCATCCAGTAGCAAACAAACTTCTACCATGAATATAAAGCAACTGAAAGATGCCTTGCAAGACCCTTCACCTGTCTGTGCCTAACTACAAAGTTACACTGACTGTATATGTGACCTTGGACATAACACCAAACCACCTTCCATTATGCTACAATAATAGTTAATCAGACCATCTTGCTGGTGGTTCATAGACCTTGAGTAGGAAGAACTTCCAACAGAATAAAGCAGCCTGTCCACAGGCAACTTGATAAGTCTCTTTCTGAGTGACATGGCCATTAGCAAAGTACTGGGAGGTGAGCCTCTAGGGAGGGACTCTTCCTGCCAGGTTTTCTAATGACAATTTGTTTCTCTGTGTCATGACTAATAACCCTTACTGCCATTCCCCATGTGCCAAGCAGTGCTGCTCCCATGTCTCAGAAAGACTTAGCAGTTTTCCCAAGGTCACACTCCTAGTAGGTGACAGAATAAGGTCCTCAAAGCCAGACCTCGTGGTTTCCTAGGCCTGTACCCTGAGCCATCATCATATGGTTTCCTTAACAAATTCGCAGAGTTCCTTTCGGGTCCTGAAGAACATTAAGAGGTTGGGAGGTGGAGGAGCAGCAGTAACAGCAGAGCAGCTGACAGTGGGCAATGGAGTTAGGACAGCCCTGCAGGTTACTGACGAGCAAACTGACCCTGCAAGCATTGGGTGACCTGTCTGTGATCTGATATGTGACTGGCCGCTCTCTGTCCACAGTGCTACGTGAACTTGCTCTTCTGGTATCAGTTCTTCTGCGGCTTCTCATCCTCCACCATGATTGACTACTGGCAAATGATCTTCTTCAATCTCTTCTTCACCTCCTTGCCTCCACTCCTCTTCGGAGTCCTGGATAAAGACATCTCTGCAGAGACACTCATGGCATTGCCTGAGCTATACAAGAGTGGCCAGAACTCTGAGGTAAAGGGTTCAGGCAGCTGTGCAAGAGAGCAACTCCCTGACCTCTCCTCCTTCCTGGAAGTCTCAGGAAAAAGCCCTGGAATGTGAGGGGGTCAGGGGTGTAGAAACTTCCATGGTTCCTCTACTCTGGTTCAACTTTGAGTAACTCTCTTCATTTTCATGTCCAGTTGTTGTTGAGGGTGTTGGAACAGACCAGTGGTTCTATCTATTGAATTACACCACATCCTCGTGGGGCTGTTCTTGTTGAGAGGGCTGGGGGAACATGCAGAAGGGTCCCAGCCTCCTCAGCCAGCCCCTCCCTGTAGGCTGTGAGGTCTATCTCCAAAACCCCCAAGTTCCCGTTGATGTACCACTGGGACAGACACCACTGTCCTCACCATTGCTTGACCACACGGTTCACCATCAAGTAGATGCAAGCTCCTGGCAACCCCCAGTGTGTTAGGGGGCAACTGTGCTCTACCCTGGATTTTCAACAGCTGGTTTTTCAGAAGAAGATTCCCAGATCTTTCTTCCAAGAAGCTTCTCAATGGACTTGAACTTCCAACCAGTCAGTTAGCAGCCACGCATGTTAGCCATGTGCATCACCCAGGATACAAATCCAGGTGAAAGAACTGGTAGGCAAGTGCTGTAGCCAGAGGAGCTCAGGCAGAGGCAAGGGGACACGGTAGATGAGATGGATAGGGGGCCAGACACCACCAGGAAAAGTGACTGAGAGTATCTTTAAATGTGGGAAAAGGAGAAAAGCATCAGAGGAGGTGTATGAGCACTGGTGAGTGTGGAGGACAGTCAACTAAGGACTGAGTGTAATGCTCACCAAAGGCTGGCTGGAAGAGCAACGAGTCACCCATGCTGTTTGGTCCAATGAAGAGGTATAGGAGCACATAGACTCCTGGGGCTCTGACTGTTTCCCTTCCCATGGATTTACTGGCTGCACAATGTACTTCTTGAGTGTCTAGCATTACAGGAAGTTAATGGGGGGGGGGGGAAGCATACAAACTGTAGATGGTGTCCCTTTTCCCAGAGCGGGAAGCATAAAATGAGAGGGCATGTCTCTGAAGCTCTGAGACTCTGCCTCTGGGGAACCAGTGGTCTCAGCCTATAATTTAGAGCTTCTTTGTAGTTGCCATTTAGAACTTGCAGAATCCCTAAACTTGCCAAGTGTGTAGCAATGCTAAAACAGTGCTCATGTGAGTTCATAGCTGAGCACTGAGCGATTACAAGGAGCACTTACATTGGTCCTCTTAAAGTCTAAACCAAGCCTACTGCTCTCACGTTGATTCTGACTCATAACAAGCCTAAAGACTAGAGCAAAGCCAGCCCGTACCCTTTCCAAGACTGTGCTCTTCACAGAAACAGATGGCCAATCTGTCCCCTGCAGAGCAGCTAGTGGACTGGACTTCTGAACAAAGGTTGGCACCACCAGCTGTAACCACTGTCACCAGGGCTCCTACTTGAATCTTGAGGGACAAGGGATATTCTTTTGCCCACATTTTAGAGACGCATAAACCAATTCTCTCAGAGAAGTTTAGTATTTGTGTTTTGTTTTTTGAACAAGATCACAGATGAATGGAGCTGAGCCTTGAATTGAAGTCTGCTCTTAATCATTCCAGCCTCCTTGTCTCTAAGACAGGAAGCATTGCTCAAACCGCAGATGGGTTGCTGGATGTAAAACTCATGATCGGGCGCATACACTGTCATCTAAATCACAAGAAAGAGCTTTCTTTTCTAAGGCTGCATTTTACATGTCGCAGTGTCTGACCCATGCTAGAAAGTTCCATGCAAGAGTGGAGGCTTGCTCTGTTGGTGATAACTGGTAACATTTCTTTCTGGGTAGAGCTACAGCCTGTCGACGTTTTGGATCTCCATGGTAGATGCATTCTACCAGAGCCTCGTCTGCTTCTTTATCCCGTACCTGGTAAGTCATTCTTCGGGTGGAACCTATCCTGCTAATATGCAATTCTGAACTGCTAGTGTCTTTATGAGCAGAGCATGTGTGTCAACCATAGCTGGGTAAAGTAAAAACATGTTACCCAGAAATATTAGTTTCTGGCTGAACTTGAAAATTGAAAGATATGTTTATGCTGAGTCCCTCTTCCCTAATGGCAACAAGCTAAAGTTGACTTGCAGCTAACCTGGTAGCGGGCATGCGCTGTCCACTTTGCCGAAGTCACCATCAACCCCTTTGTCTTCCACCTCCTGAACTGTTTCCTCCTTTCTCACTGAGAGTCTCTGAGTTTACAGACTTTGATGTGTATACACATCTGCGCTCCGAAATCAAAGCAGCAAGAATGCATGTGGCAAGTTCTGATGGAAGGGATACTTTATTACTATGTGAAAGAAGTAATAAGAATGCAGCTAGCAGGGGATATCACCTCCAACCCCATTTGGTTTCCAGTCTGAATGGCAAGCATTTAGTAATGAGAGGATGCTTGTCTCCCCTGCCAGGGGACCATGAGTATTTACGTATATGAGTATTTGCCCCCAGGTACCAGCCTCTGCACATGTATTCTTTGCCACTTAGCAACAAGCTAGGCAGTGGGGAAAGGCAAACATCGTGTGCTTTGTTTGAATTTGTGGTTTACAATACCCTTCTAGACCCTTCTGTGAATGGGCTCTTCTGTGAATGTTGCTGCTTTGTCTTTTATTCCTTGTCTTGTGCTCCAGACCTACCATCCAAGATATCTGGAGTCCCCAAAACCCATCACTCTCGATTCTGATAGTTGCTTAGAATTCCTTTTCTCTCCCTTTGGGGCTGATTGACACCTTCCTTTTCTAGTTGCCCCTGGAATGCGCCCCTTCTGTGCTTCTGTTTTCCTTCTACCCAGCTCTATTGTAATCCTTACCACCTTAGTTGTACCACATCAGTCTGGACTAATAGATCATAAACTCCTTGAAGACTAACATAGACATTTGGTCAGCCATTAACACAGTGCCTGGTGCTCAGTAGCTTTTTCACTCATTTATTCCTTTGTGTTTGGGGAGCACCCATCTGTGACTTCTTCTGGCAAACATGTTCCTAAATAATCTAGTCCTATCAACCCACCAACCCACTGCTAAAGTCTTTTCCTTTAGTCACTGCTACCAGGATGGCAGCTAAGTGTCATCTTCTCTCCATTCCCCTCCCCCTCATTTCACCCCTGCCTTCCTTGAGGCTCTATCATCATCTTTCAATGCCCAAACCTTGTTCTTCCATGGGAATAGCTGACACTGCCTATTTGCTCCTCTCTGCAGACCTACAAGGACTCTGACATTGATGTCTTCACCTTCGGGACACCTATCAACACCATCGCCCTTGCCACAATCCTCTTATACCAGGCGATGGAAATGAAGACCTGGGTAAGGGCTTCAGGGTCCCTTAGGCTGAAAAGATGGGCTCCGGTTCTTACCTTTTTGATGGCTCTGATATGTTTTGCTCCATACTCATGATCCACCCAATAAATACAGAGAGAGTCCCTCTCTGTGTCCTAGCTGTACAGAGAGGTGTAGAAGAAAAACCACCTGGCCGCAATCTGTTGTCACCTAGCAAGGCAGATAAACTACCATATTTGAAGAAATGAAGCACCCATTTGTGAAAATGGATGTTCATAAACGTTTCTGAGGTGTTTCAGAGAGAAAAAAATATTAGAAAAGTATAGATAATTTCCCTGAGGAACATTGATGTCCCATCAAGTCTCATAGCTTCCCTACCTACGTACAACAGACTTTTAGCCACCCTGTGTAGAACAGAGGGAAGCACTGTCATCATCACAATACTTCTATGTCTGCACTCATTGCTGCAGCCATTGTCTCCATCTAACTTGTCAAAGGTCTTCCTCTTTTTCACTGTCCCTCTAGTTTACCAAGCATGAAATCTTGTTCAAGAACTGGTCTCTTGGGAAAGGAGGGGGAAAAAAAAAAAGAACCGGTCACTTCTGACAACATGTCCAAAGTGTATGAAACAAAACCCTGCCATGCGTGTCTCTACAGAGCATTCTGGCTGTACTTCTTCCAAAATAGATGTTTGTTCTTTGGTAGGTCATGCTCCATTATATCTGTGCAAACAATTCTAAATAAAATATTGCTCGCAAACCAATTCAACAGCAGAATAAAGGCAGTAAAGCTTGGGGTTGCTAGTCCTCACTAACAATAACAATGCCAGCTTCATAGATCTGTCATAAAGAAATACCACAAAGTGGACAGCTTTATAGAACAGTAGCTAGTGTCTCACAATCCTGGAGGCTAACAGTGTGAATTGAAGGCATTTGTAGGACAATGTGTTCTCCTTGTTGTCTCTTTTTAAAAATCATTTTATTGGGCATTCATACAACTCATCACAATTCATACATACATCCATTGTGTTAAACACATTTGTACTTTTGTTGCCATCATCATTCTCTAAACATTTGCTTTCTACTTGAACCCCTGGTATCAGCTCCTCATCCCCTCCCCTCCTAACCCCCTCCCTCGTGAATCCTTGATAGCTTATAACTTATTATTTCTTTGTCATGTCTTACACTTTCTGACGTCTTCCTTCACTCACCTTTCTGTTACCCATTCCCCAGGGAGGGGGGTGGTTATATGTAGACTCTTGGAATCAGTTCCCTCTTTCTAATCCACTTCCCCACCCCCATTATTGCCACTCTCATCACTGATCCAGAGGGGTTCATCTGTTCTGGATTCCCTATGTTTCCAGTTCCCATATATACCAGTGCGCATGCTCTGGTCTAGCCAGATTTGTAGAATTGGCATTATGATAGTGGGGGTGACGGAGAAAGGAGAAAACATTGAAGAACTAGAGGAAAGTTGTATACTTTATTGTTGCTACACTGCACCCTGGACTGGCTCATCTCCTCCCTGTAACCCTTTTGTAAGGTAATGTTCAGTTGCCTACAAATGGCCTTTGGGTCCCCACTCCACGCTCCCCCTCATTTACAGTGATGTGATTTTTTTTGTTGCTGTTCTTTGATGTCTGATCCCATCCGCACCTCATGATCACACATGTGGGCTTTGTTGCTTCTCAGCTATGTGGCCGCTTTTTTATCTTTAACCCCAGACACTATATCTTTTGGTAGCCAGGCACCATCAGCTTTCCTTACCACATTTGCTTATGTACCCGCTTTGTCTTCAGTGATCATGTCAGGAAGGTGAGCATAATGGAATGCCAGTTTAATAAGACAAAGTTTCCTTTCATTGAGGGAATACTTGAGTAGAGGCCCAATGTCCATCTGCTAGCTTAATACTAAAACTATAAATACATGCACATAGATCTATATCCCTATCATATATATAGATAGATAGATATTTACATATGTACGTGCCTGTATTTAGACCTCTATAAATTCCCTTTCCTCTTAGTCCTATCCTCTATTTCCTTTTACTTTCCTCTTGTTCCACTATCATATTCAGGCTTAATCTGGGTTTCAGTAATTCTTCTCAGTTACATTGCCCTTAATCAAGCCCTACCAGGCCTCCTACACCCTCCTCACTACCCACTTTGGATCACTTGTTGTTCCCTTGTGCCTGGGTTTGTTAACATCACTTCCTTTCCCCCACCTGCCCCTTTCCTGTGTCCCCATGGAACCATCAGTCCTGTTGTTTTCTTCTCCAGGTTGTTTATCCTGCCTAACTTATCTAGATAGATCTGGAAAGATCATAATATGCACAAAAATAGGACAGAATAAAACAACAAAAGAAAGCAAAACAACAAGTGATCAAAATAAAGAAAAGCCTGTAAATAGCTCAAAGTCTGTTTGTTGACTTTTAGGAGTGTTTTCTAGTGGAGTCTGATGGAGTGTCAAACCCTAGCCCTAAAGTCTATGTTTTGTACTCCCTCGGGACTTTCTTGATCTGTTCCCCTTACTATTCTGCTGCACACCCTTAGTGCTTTGCCTTGGTGTGGTGGGGTCAGATCAGGCACAATTCCCACACTATGTCTCCAGTGTTGTCCCCCAAAGGGCTATGGGTCAGTGAGGGATGTCTTGTCTCCTAGCGGAATTGGCCATATGGTCCTCTCTGTGCGTTGGCTGCTCTGAGCTGGGATATCACCTGCAAAGATTGGTGGGCCAGGTTGTGCTCCACTCTCTCTTCCTCCCCCTTCATTGGTTCCCATGTTCTCTGATCAGACATGATCCTCTCCCTGAGCTGTAACTTCAGTGCTGTCTTCTGAAGTAAATTCTTCTGGGGGACGGGGCAGCTGTCTGCATAAAAGGGCAGTTCTATTCAGTGGCAGTGAGTGAGAGTTATATCAATTTACATAGATAAAACTACAAAGCAAAGGATATACATGAAAACATAAAACGGCATCCACAAACATGGATGCACAAACACATATGTATATAATATTCATTAAAAAGGGAAACTCGGAATTCATTTTTGAGATTAAAGAAAGGATTCACAGGTGCTTCAGTTATACCTCTCAGCCTTACTCTTTTAAGAACATCTGAGTCAATTATGGTATCAGGTTAAAATTGATAAGGTTGCATGTTATGTATCTAAATTTTGTTGTCAGTGGCCTTGAAATATATTTCACAGTGATTTAATTGTATTTTTTTAAAAACTGGCCCCATATATTTCCCCCAAAGAAAACTGCTTTCTCTGATCTTCTTAGTCATTAGAAGTTCTGTTTTATTTTAATGTTTTCAAAATGTCCACTAGTGTCATCAGGCCTCAATTGTGCTTCAAACACATGATGTGACTCACAATTCTGTGTGCTCTCTGCCTGGTTGTTCCATCTGCTTTCTCAACACACTGTATCCACTATTTTTAAAAGAGGCTTCTATTCTCACTTTTCAGCCTTGCTAGTCCAGCTAATCCATTTCTAGACCAGGCACCCCAATAGTTACAAGCAATTTGGAAAAGAAATCTGCTACTCCAACCATTATGAAAAGTGCATTTCCACTTTTAAAAGTGCTTGAAGCCAAGGGAAAGCTCTTTTCCTGTGCCGAAATGTAACATGAATGATAATGGCTGTGTCTGTTTTCACAGTCTACACCAAGCAATTGATATTCCCTATTTCTTCTTCCAGAATAGGGGTCAGGAAATTTAGCCACCTCTCCCACTGAAAACTGAAAACACTAGGCAGGCAGGGCAGGGGTGGGGCTACTCCTTAAAACCTTGAGAACATAAATGAGCTCACAAATAGCAAAGAGCCACACTTCAGAGGCTGTGGGGTGAGTGGACCACCATGTCTGTTCCCTTGGTGCTGCTTGCAGTCCTGCCCAGTATGAAATTGGCTTGGGGCAGGCTGGATGAGTGAAATGATCAGAAATCAAAGCTCATACTGTGCTTTCAACGTAGGGGTCTACAAAAAGATTCTGTCCTTAGTTAAATGAGCATCTAAATAATGACAACATCTTCAGGGTTAGAGTAAACCTAAAGGTGGTCCCTGCTGGGTTTCAGGGATTGTTCACAGGGTGCTAATCAGAGCAAGAAGAAACAGTATCAAGAACATCTCCTTGTTTTAGACCTCTGCTCAAGATCTGTCTTAGCATAAGAACCCTTTGTTCTAAAAACCTGGCACTCTTTGATACTCACCTGCAGACAGGCTGCTTTATTCTGTTGGAAGTTCTGAAAACAAAATGGGTGCAGAAAGAAATGTGAAGAAGGCAGATGGTACCCGGCTATCAAAAGATGTAGTATCTGGGGTCTTAAAGGCTTGAAGTTAAAGAAGCAACCCTTTAGCAGGGAAGCAAATAGACCCATATGAGAGAAACACATCAGCTTGTGTGACATGAGGTGTTGATGGGAACAGGTATCAGGTATCAAACAATCTCAAGCAAAGGTATCAAAAGATTCCAAACAAAGAATTACATCGACGGGAAGGAGAGGGATTGGAGTGGAGACTCGAAACCCATCTGTAGACAACTGTACATCCCCCCACAGAAGGATTGCAAGGAAGGGGCAATGCAACTAGGGCGCACTATAACACTGACAAAACACACATCATTCACACTGTAGCACATCAAAACACACGCATCTCCCCCATTACCATGATTCAGTTCTACCTTACAAACCCAGCAAAACCAGACTACACACATTCATGCAGATAAAAACTCTGCACAAATGGAATTCAGGACAGGAATGCAAACCCTTAGGAATAATCGTCGGAGTATTGCTATCATAAGGGGAGGGGAAGGTGGAGAAAGGGGGAATTACAAGGTTGGATATATAGCTGCGCACCCCCCTACCCCGCCAGAGGGTTGACTAGCAGAAAGGTGGGTGAAGGGAAACAACAGACAGTGTAAAACATGAAATAACAACAATAATATATAATTGATCAAGATTTCACAAGGGTTGGAAAGGGAGGGGAGCGAGTGGGGGGAAAGCGGAGCTGATACAAAGAGCTCAAGTAGAAAGAAATTGTTTTGGACATGTTGATGGCAGCATGCACAAGTGTGCTTAATACCATGGAGTGATAGAATGTTATAAGATTTGTAAGAGCCCCCCAATAAAATGATAAAATAAGAAATTGATAAATTAATAAAAAATAAAGAAATTGTTGTGGGAGATCGTGACTGTAGGCTGGCCTCATATATATTTGCAGTCCAGATTCCCACAACTGAGTCATCCAAACCTCAACTTATGAATTCAGCTTACAAGATTTTGCAATTGTATTTGCAAAAACAAACTACAAGCTCTTTCTGCAGAAAAGAACCTTCATCCTAAACCTCAAATTATCTCTCCTTAAAACTTTGTGACAGGAACCCTGGTGGAATAGTGGGTTGGTCATTGACTGGCTAATCACAAGGTCAGCACTTCAATATCACCAGTTGTTCCAAGGAAGAATCATGAGGCTTTCTGCTCACAAAGACGGTTCTACTCTGATCCATAAAGTCACTATAATTCATAATCTACTTAATGGCAATACGTTTTAATTGGGTTTGGTATGGGTTTTTTTTTAATAACTTTGTCATGGGCAATAAACAGTACATACATCTAAAAACAATGTAGTTCATAAGTGAGAATCCTCAAAGAACATCAGAAACAAATCATTCAGATATTGGTATTAACAGGCATTTTTCACCTTTTATAAGCTATGCTTAAGCAAATAAAGAGCAAACTTTAAAATGTCTGTAGCAATTTTTACATAGCACAAAGGAAAAACACGAAGAATACAGATTTTAGAAGAGACCAAATACAACCTTTAGATATTAAAATAGATAATAAATATAACTTACTTATAAATGTAATGGTTGATTTAAAAGCAGATTGAATTCAGCTAGGAAGGAATTATCAAATTTGTAAAATGGTTCAGAGTATAAAACAGAGAAAATCATGGAAATCATATTTTTAAATATCCATAAAAAGAGTAGAGTGGTAAAAAGAAAAGGTTTAACATCATTTGATTAAAATTCCATAAGAAAAAGAAAGACAGAATGAGGCAGAAGTGATCATTGAAAAAAAAGAAAAATTGTTAAGAATTTTGCAGAAGTGGTAAGACATCAATGTACATACAATTCAAGGTCAGCAAAACTCAAGCAAGATAAGTGAAAATAAATTGACATCATATCGTAGGGAAAGCCTGGCACATGAAGCACAAAATTGAAGACATAAAAGCAAACAGATTTTAGGAGAAAATATTTTCTTGCAAGGAATAACAAACCTCCCAACATCAGGAAGGGAAGAGAAAAAATCATGGAAGGCCATCTCAAATATTCTGGACGAGAATAATTGACAAAGAACTCTATCCACACACAAAAAATCAAAAATCTCTCTCAAGAATGAGAATGAAATGAAGCATTTTTCAGAAACCCTAACACAGAAAGCATGTCACCAGCAGATCCCTCTCAAGGATATTGCAAAGTCTATCCATGAAGCAAGAGGAAAATGAACCCAAAAAAGAGCCCAACATCTCCCAGGGGTGAATGCATAGGAAGTGGCAGCCATGTATGTCTAAATATTTGTATGATAATAGTAAGCATTTGTGTGATTCAAAACTGGTCAGTTTTAAAGAGACAGCCACAATCATGTATATCAGAGGAGGTGTGAAAGGTTCCCGTGCTGTGTACTCCTCATCTGATGTAGAAGCAGGGAAGGTCGGAGAAACTTTGTTCTGCAGAAAGTTAAGATCACTTACTAGGCCTTATTGTATAGCCACTGCAATAAAGAATATGGGTCGGATTCTTTCCACATGAGTACCAAGGGGAATGTGACATCATACCTAGTAACCAATACATTTAACAGGAGACTAGAATGGAAAGAAAGAAGCACTGGCCCAGTGGGATAAAAATTCGATCAGCCAACACACACTGGTACACCGCTTTGAGAATGACTCACGGGACAAGCACATGGGCAACCCCATGCATCGCACAAATCCAGGATGGAGCGTTCTCGAGATTTTGAAGTGACACCAAAGTTGACTCTACTCTGGCATTTGAGAGCAGGCTACCTAGGGACGCATCCGTGGCGAAATGGCAAAGAAGTGGTTGGTCCCTGGAAGTTGACGAAGGGATGGGCTTCTGGAAGAAAGGCACTGTTCACATCCTGAGTGTTCAAAAATGTTCACGTGTGCATACATATGCTCAAAGTGAGGAGAGTTTGCTTTCTAATGATCCTTTAAGCAGCATGTGAGCACACATTTTTATATGGGTGTGTTACTTTAAAAAAAAATTAAAGCAAAATTAGCTAAGTAGTGGGCTTGTTTTACCAATCTGTCCTTTCAACCATGTGTATTTCTTCTTTTCCTCCACAGACCGTTGCCCACGGGCTCCTCCTTGTCTCCAGCTTCCTGATGTACTTTGTGGTGTCGCTCGTGTACAACGCCACCTGTGTCACATGTAACAGCCCCACCAACCCCTACTGGGTGATGCAAGGCCAGCTCTCAGAGCCCACGTTCTACCTCGTCTGCTTCCTCACACCCGTCGTGGCTCTCCTCCCGAGGTTTGAGCGTGGGGCTTGCTTTTCTCCCAGACTGATCAGTCTCTCCTTTGGAAAACATTTCTTAAGAGTCAGAAGTTTGACTGCGTAAGGCTATGGTTGTAGAGACAGGGTGTGAGACCAGAAAGACTTAACCAGGACACAAGTGACAAGGACTCTGGGCCTACGTCGACCTCAACTAAATTACCTCATAAACCAAAAATTCACTGCCATAGCAACCTGAGAGGTCAAAGCAGAAATGCCCCTATGGATTTCTGAAACTGCAACTTTTTACAGGAGTAGAAAGCTTCATCTTTACCCCACAGAGCAGCTGGTAATTTTGAACTGATGCCTTGCGGTTAGTAACACAGAACCACTATGCCCCCAGGGCTCCACTACCTCATAGCACCTTTTTAAGACTCCTTGAAAAATATAGGAAGTCTGTTTATACAATGCCTTGAAAAGACAGGAATTCAGCTTTGCCTCTTATGAAACAGATGGAGGGGCAGGTTAGGAAAAGCCAGCAAATATTTACTTACTAGTTACCATATTTCATAAGTTAAATCTATCCTTAGTCTCTATGATCATCATAAAGTTGAAATTCTGTTTACTGAGAAAGGCAAAGAGATTTTGTGATGGTGAAAGGATCGTTTTAATAGTTCCTAGAATGGTTGACTCATAACCTTGAAATAATATTTGTTACAGAAATCTACATGATAGAATGTTTGCTACAGAAAACTGCATTTGTTCACTTAAAGTACTTAAACTATATTTGCTGTGAACTACTATTTACCATAATGGAGACTGATTTCATCACCGGGCTTGTGATAATTAGCCCACTAGCTATGACCTCACTAATCTTAGTCTAATTCATCCAACAAAAAGGGACTTTACAGTTTCTTTAAAACCGGGAACCTGGGTTCCCATAAATTACATTACAGATAAAACAAAAGTAACTAACAAACTAACCTTCACACACAAAGCAGCAGCCTGTTTTCTACACTAAAAGGGACTAGTCCCTGAACTCTCTTCCTCTAATCGCCTGGATCCAACATGACCTATATCTCCAGTGGCTCTCTCTCTCTGTCTCCTTTGTTGGCTTGTGGATTGGTCTTAGATTGTCTTCTAATTGTATATTTTCTCCATAGCATTGTAATCCCTAATAAGGATTAAAACATTTTAACAGCTGGACCTCAGTTGTAATTCCCTAGCCCAGACCTCTCTTAGGAGTTCTAGATACATCTTTCTAACTACCTTTTCGCCCCTCCATTTGGACATCTTGAGTTGAGGATGTGTAGGCAAATCCATACCTTGACTCGTGGTTTCACCCTCACTCCTTCACCACCACTCAAGAAGCCTAGGTCTCTCACAGAGTTCCCTTCAGTAAATGCTACTCTCAGCATCAAGGCAGACTCCTGAGAGCTCTCCTTCACAACATCAATCACTTCATATCCACAGCTATCCTATCACCAAGCCCTGACAATTCTATTTGCCTTGTATTTCTCAACTCCATCTACTGTTCTCACCTATACAACTACCACCATGATATAGGCTCTGACACTTTCAGAGCCTGTTGTTCTTGTTGTCAGGCACCATCAAATTGGTTCCAACCCATAGTGACAGAAGGAAACACTGGTGGTCCAGTCCTCCACCAGCCTCACAATTGTTCCGATGTTTGAGCCTATTGTTGTAGCCACTGTGTCAGTCCATTAGGTGAGCGCCTTCCTCTCTTTTACTTCCTCCTCTACCAAGCATTCTCTAGTAGTCTTCCTATTGCATTGCATTCTGCTCCGTTATCATTGCATCAAAATTCATTGTGTTGCCTACTCATAACCTCACAAGGGTTTCCCTGGCCTTTGAAAGAAAGGATGAGAATGGAAACATAGCTAGCTCATAGTCCTGTTCTGCTCTGGCTCTGCTAGCCCCTTCTGCCTCCTATGTCCACACTCTGTCCTCATTCTCCACACTTCAGGCTCCCTGGTAAGCTTTGGGTTATCACTCCCTTCAACTGGTTACCCCTGTGGGTCCCTCAATCATCAGTTTAAATGCTCCTTCCTTGGGGAAGATCTCCCGGGCCAGATCAGGTGCTGACACTCACACTGCTCCAAACATTGAGAGATTCACATGCTGCATGAGAACAAGAACCCCATCTGTGTTGTTCACAGCTTAGTCCCTGGGGTCAGGTCTGTGATAGGGATCTGACAAGTACTTTTGAGTAAATGAACAGAGGAGGAAATGTTGAAGCTGAGGAAACTTCAGTTTCCAGGCAAGCTATTAAATCTTTTCTGAAATGCAAAAAGAGTCCCTTATATTACTTCCTGAGCAAAAGAAAGTAGCCCGGGGAAAAGTCCATCTGACTCTGTGGCATCTACTATAGGTCTCAGAGCCCCCTTTTTGCTTTTAACATTCTGAAGATGTGGGAGCCTCTGCTTGGATGGGTGGGTGGATGGATGGATGGATGGATGGATGGATGGATGGATGGACAGATGGACAGATGGATAGATACATTGAAAAAATCCTAGGAGTAATCTAGAATAGTTGGTTTACTTTTAAAATAATGAAACAGACCCAGAGAGAGGTTGAGCATTGCTCAGTGTCACAAAACTATATACTTACTATATAGCTTATTCACTTTGTCATCCTTTCCTTTCTTAAGTGTAGAATAGGGAGAAGATTCCAGGTTTTGATAGTACCCAAGAGTCTTATACAGGTTACTGGCAGCTCAGTCAGGGGGAGGAGCCCTTATGTAGCTATCAGGGAGTCCTTGGAAAATCAGCTCATCACTCTGGGTCTTGGTTTCTTCATGTGGCAAGCAATGATAAGACAGTGACTCTAGTCAGACTGGTCCATGGATTCAAGAAAACTCAAGTACTTAGAAACTACTTGGAGATTTTTAACTCCCACAAAGGGTTGACACTACAAAGCAGGTAAATCTGCCTAAAAAGCGTGGCTCAGAAACAGAGTGGCCTCACTCATGTCTCTTAGATAAATATAAACCCAGACTGCTGGGTTCCCGCCAGAGCTCAACTCCCAGGTAGCATAGGACAAATTACTGAGTCTCTAAGTAGCCCTGTTTCCTCAGCTATAAAGTGGGAAAATAGAAGCACCAACCGCAAAAAGCGTATTGGGGGGAGGGGGGGAATGATCAGTAATATATCTGGTACTTTTAAAAGTCTGGCACATAATAAATGCTACATAAGCATTAGCTGTAGTATTTCATTGCTGCTGTTGTGCTGCAGCTTCTGCTGCTGTCTTTGAACTCCGCCAGTCCCAGAGGGGCCCAGGCATAGATTTGGTGATCACCAGCCAGCAGGTCCTATCCTGGGGGAGGTGCTGGTTTCTAGTGGTTTTGTCCGTGCAGAAAATCTAGCAGTTCACAGAAATCAGAAAATATGTTTATTCTGTCATTTTCCATCAGGTACTTTTTCCTGTCTGTACAAGGAACCTACGGGAAGTCTCTGATCACAAAAGCTCAGAAAATTGACAAACTCCCCAAGGACAGGAGAGACTTGGAAATTCAGAGATGGAGAAACAAACAGAGACCAGCCCCTGTCCCTGGAGGGAATCAGCCCATCCTCCAACCAGGGCCACCAGTCCCACCACAGGACTGCACAGCCAACATGCCAAAGAGCTCACATCCAGCCCAGCAGAAGCTCATGAAAGACTGGGCACTCCACGGGGAGAGGTGCAGCAGAGACCACACTCAGGGGCTTCCTCAGTCCACTTCTGAGGGTGATCCACACTCTGGGGCTTCCTCAGTCCAGTTCTCCTCCACAAATCACCTCCTAGAGCCTGGTAGGGAAATGACTCCTGGAGACTGCTCAAATAGACAACTGAATGTGCCCCAACCCTCAGGCAGGGGCAGCCATCACAGATCCCAGAGTGCCCTGACCATCTGAGAGGCCTGCAGAAGCCTGCGCCAACCTGGAAAGACTGCCCACGAGACTGGCGCGAGAATCTCTTCGTCTCCACAGAGTCAAGAACATGCAGCCTTCCTCTCCTGTCTCCACCAGACTTCCCTTCCACAGAAGAAATACTGGTCCCAAGGAGCTCAGCCAAAAAGGATCAGAATACCATCAGCCTTCAGCTTTATCCAACTGGTAGGTGGTGTATAACTGTGATTTGTAAGAAGAGGGTCTCCATTACACTGAAGTGCTCAAACTTTCCAGAAAGACATGCTTCCCACCCAGTAGATAAGTACAGCCTATGGCATCATGCACAAGGAGCCCTGCTGGGGCCGTGACGAAAGGGCTAGACAAAGGGCCAGTGGCCTGCACCTGCCAGTCACTCTGCAGAGAAATATGTGATGGACTGCTTTCATAAAGATTTACAGCTTCGGGGCAAGTTCTACTCTGGCCTGTAGGTCTCAATCAACTCAAGGGCAGTGGGTTTTCAGATTAATATGCAAGCCATATAACTTGGACGTTTGCTTCCAAGATTCTGAGCAGGGTAATCATTGTAGGCAATACAAGTCTATGGGAGTTTCTAAGTTGTCAAACCATCAGCACACTTCTCAGTGCCAAGAGACAACTAGGCCATGCTGATTGCATTGGAAGGATGGCTGTGCCAAGGTTAAGAGCTCTTCCCTCCTCACAGAGGTGGGTCTGGTTTTTGTCTTTAAGCCAAGGAAAAACCACCTTGGAATTAGCTTTGAACTCTGTGCCTTCGACACTTCTGGGGGCTTTAGGGTTATGCCTATGGCTAGAGGGGAAGACCGGCAGAAGGAGCATGCTGAAGGGAAAAAGTACACTGAAACCCTTTGTTTGCCTGCAGACGACATGCCCCACTGTCTAGGGAAGACATGTCAAGAAGACATGCAGAGCCCTCTTTTTTAAATTTTCATTTCATTTATTTTAAAATAAAATTACCACCCTAATTCAGCTTGTGGAACAGGAAAACACTAATTCGGGAACTCTCAGCACATCTGCACCCAGAATAGACCCATATGAGAGAACAACTCTGAGCCCAAACAATGGCAGCCGAAATAGTAAGGTGAGCATTAAACTCCATTAACTCAACGAACCCCAAAATACCACCACCTGGGAGGCACTGGGGGAATGTGTCAGTTAAATTAAAGAGGATCACAGGGAAAAGAAGTTGTTAATAAGATTCTAATGCTGAGAGGTCAAAATTTAGGAGCAAGGGAAAGGGCCCCAAACAGCATTTAAATAACATAGTGACCCTTGAAACCTGATGTAAAACATTCAGATCTGAAGAGAACCTCCCAGGCTTGGCATAAGAATCAAGCCAAAATTTCATGGTGCTGTGATTGGGTTCCACTGAGTCAGTGCCAACTCCCAGCAGTGATTTGTAATGCACACAAAACACTGCCCAGCCCTGTGCCCTCCTCGCAACCATTGCTCTGTGCCGGCCCGTTGTCACCTCCTCAGTGGCAGTCCCACTCTATTTTGCTGATACTCTCTCTACCAAACATGATGTTCTCCAAAGACTGCTCCCTCCTGATCATATGTCCGGAGTCCATGAGACAAAAGAACCACTAGCCTCGATTCTGGGGAGCATGTGAGCTGTACTTCTTCCAAGACAGATGTGTTTATTCCTCTGATAGTCCAATACTCTTAGCGATGCCATCATTCAGATGCACAAAATCTTCAACCATTCTTACTCCTTGCCCAGCTCATTCCAGGCATGTGAATCTTAGAAATACCACGACTTGAGTTAAGCAAACCATAAGCCCCCAAGGGACATTGTTGCTTTTGAACATTTTAAATGCTTTTGAGCATTTAAAAAGGTCTTCCGCAACAGATTGAGTATCATAAGGCATTTGATCTTGTCTATAGCATCTGTGGTGCTGATTGTGAATCTGAATAAAATGGAATCCTTGATAAGTTCAGTATGTTCCCTATTTGTCATGAGGTTTTTTCCTGTTCCAGTTGTGTGGATTTTTGCTTTCTTTATGTTGAAGTGCAATCCATGCTGAAGGTTGTAGACTTTGACTTTCATCAGTAAGATCTTCTTGTTATTGTTAACCAAGAAGGTTGTGTTATCTGTGGATTGCAGGTTGTTAATGAGCCTTCTTCCAATCTTAATGCTGTATTCACCTCCATGTGGCCAGCTTCTTGAATTATTTACTCAACATACAGATAGAAAAAGTATGATGAAAGGACACCACCCTTACACACACCTTTCCTGATTTTGAACCATCCAGTAGTCTCTTGTTTTGTTCAAGGAACTGTCTCTTGGCCTATATGCAAATTACGAATGAGCACAGCTGTCTGAACTTCCCTTTCTTTTCAAGTCTGACCATAGTTTTTAATGATCCACACAGTCAAATGCCTTTGCATAATTAATGAAACACAAATAAATAATCTTTCAAGAATTTACTGATTTTATTCAAGATCCATCTGACGTCTGCAGTGGTATTCTTTATTCCATTTCCTCTTCTGAATCCAGCTAAAATTTTGATAGTTCCCTGTTGATTTTGTAATTATTTTTAGGAAAATTTTACTTGTATGTGATATGGTTTAATAATGTCCTCATTTTATTGGATTGCTTTTGTTTATAATGGACACAAATATGGCTCTCTACCAGTAAATTGACCAGATAGCTATCTTCCAAGTTTCTTGGCATAAATAAGTGAGCACTTTCAGGGTTGCATCTGTCAGGACATCTCAATTGATATTCGCTTTATTTCTGCAACCTTACTTTATACCAATACGTTCAGTGAATCTTGGACACCTTTCAATATCATCAGTTCTTAAGCAATACTACCTTCTGAAGTGGTGTCAATAGCAACCTATTCTTTTTAATACAATGTACAGTCTTTCCATCTTATTTTGATGCTTCTTACATCATTCAATATTTTGCCTATAGAATCCTTTAATGGTGAAATGCAAGGCTTGAAGAATGTCCTTCCCTTCTGGCGTTCTGACTCTAAGCCTCCACATATGTCATTATAGCATCTTACTTTGTCTGCTCAAGCAGCTCTCTGAAATTCATTCATCTCATTACTTCCTAATGTATTGCATTTGCTTTAGTGACTCTACTTTCAAAAGCAAGATTCACGGTCTCCTCTGCCATCCATTTTGATCTTTTGCTGTGTTTTCTGTCTTTCTAACCACATTTCCCTTCTTTCGTGCATAATATCCATGGTGTCATCCCACAGTTTGTCTGGTGATCAGCCATTAGTGCATCAAATCTGCTCTTGAGGTGTTCCTTAAAATCTCTATATTCAAACTTGCCCTTTGGCTCTTACAGACTTGTTTCAGTTTTCCACAACTTCCGTTTGCATATGAGGAATTAACGATCTGTTCATAGTCAGACCCTGGTCTTGTGCTAGTAGAATGATTCTTTTTTTCCCATCTCTTTCCATAGAAGCCACTTCCATTTTTGTGCATTCCATTTGGTGAGGTTCACACATGCAGAGCCTCCTCACATGTATAGCATATTGTTAAAAATGCTATTTGCCAATCATCAGCCTTGCGAAATTCCATCATGTAACCTCGAGTCCTTTCTATCACCAAGGTCACATTTGTTAATTACCAATCTTTCTGTTTCCAATTTGCACATTCCAATCACTTATAACTATCATCGTGACTATTACTTGATCAATTTCAGACTGCAGAGATTGGTCAAAATCTTCCATTTCTTCATTCTTGAGTTTTGCGGTTTGTGCATAAATTACATGAGGGATATGAAAACCCTTAGAAAGCTATAACACCCTCAAAGAGCACAGAGGATTTCATTTCAAAGCTAAGAGAAACAAGTAAACAGGATACTAGACAAATGCCTGCTCTCTGTACCTGAACACCAACCCAGACCCAATACTCTGCTGCTGCTCTCTCTCTCTACGGTGGCCAACTGTCCTAGCTTGCCAGGCTCTCTCCCAGACAGAGCACTGAAAGCCCCACACCTGCAGGAACCCGCAGTCAGTCCCGGGCAAACCCAAGGTTATCGCTTACTCTTGCCTCTTTTTTGTACCCAAACAACTGTGACCACTCAACTTGCCATCTCAGGTGAAGGGGTTATTACTGTCTCCCTGTAACGTCATGCTAATGATTATACTTAGTGTGTTTTTATACTTTGATGTCTTTTATGGAGTGCATTCAAATGTGGGAAGAAATACTAAAAAGCAAATAAAAATGTTTTTCCATAGATATCTACCAACCTGAAGTTCTGTCTTATTATTCTTTATGACTGATGGTTCTTAGTACATGTTCCTTCATCGATTCAACCACCCATCCTGCTGCCATTCACTCATCCATCCATGGATCTATAGACTAACTCAGCTACTAACCAAAAAGGTCAATAGTGTGAGCCCACCAACAGCCCTAAAGGAGAAAAGACCTGGTGATCTGCTCCCTTCGAGGTTGCAACCTAGGAAACCTTAGGAGACAGTTCTACTTGGGCCTCCGTGGTTGCTGTGGCAGTTGGCATTGACTAAATGGGCCACAAAAGCAAGAAGAGCTTCCTGGAAATGTGCCAAGGGATGTGAGGAACTCTGCCTCTGTATTACGCAGGCCTGTGTTCTTGTTAGGAGCCCTGGGGGTGAAGTGGGCTGCCAACCTCCAGGTTAGCAGTTTAAAACCATCAGCTGCTCGTGAGAGAAATATGACACTTTCTACTCCTGTGAAGAGTTACAGTCCCAGAAACTCACAAGGGCAGTTCTACCCTGTCCTGTAGGGTGGCCATGGGTTGAACTCTTCTCTGTGGCAGTGAGATAGGAGTTTGGGGTTAGTCTTAGTGCACCTCCAAGGCAAATGCATCAGGAGCATATCAGATGGAATATGAGAAAGGGGTCGGCCAAAAGGACTGAGAAGAAAAGCAGTACAGGCAGCCCCCTTTGTCTGAAACCCTAGCCTGGCAGCTTGCCCAAAAGCCTGACACCATCTCCAACCCCAGATTGACCTTGGGAACTCTTGTCATTCACTCACTCATTCATTTAATAAATATCAGCTGGGGACCTGCTGTACATGGCATTAGGGCCGGCAACAAAGATAAATTGTGGAACACAAAGAGAGGCAGCCCTGCCCTCACATAAGTGTAAGTCCCCATACAAAAGGAGCAGCTGGCTATAGACAAGGTCAGGCATCCAGAAGACTAGATTCCATCCCAATTCTGCCACACAAATTGACAGTGTGATGTGGGGAAAGTCCACATGGTTTTCCATCAGGCTGCTCATCCAGACAAGAGCTCCAGGAATTAAAGGAGGGCTGGGGGAAGTGCGGGGGTGGGGGGGAGGTGGTGATGGTAACTTGGTGGTGGTGGTGGTGGTGGTGGAGGTGGCGGTGGTGGAGGAGGAGGTGGTGGAGGTGGCAGAGGTGGTGGAGGAGGAGGTGGTGGAGGTAGTGGTAGTGGAGGTGGAGGAGGCGGTGGTGGTGGAGGTGGAGGAGGAGGTGGTGGAGGTGGTGGAGGTGGATGTGGAGGAGGTAGAGGTGGTGGTGCAGGAGGTGGTGGTGGTGGTGGAGGAGGTGGTGGTGGAGGTGGAGGAGGAGGTGGTGGAGGTGGTGGAGGTGGATGTGGAGGAGGTAGAGGTGGTGGTGCAGGAGGTGGTGGTGGTGGTGCAGGAGGTGGTGGTGGAGGTGGAGGAGGAGGTGGTGGAGGTGGTGGAGGTGGATGTGGAGGAGGTAGAGGTGGTGGTGCAGGAGGTGGTGGTGGAGGTGGAGGTGGAGGAGGTGGTGGTGGTACTAGTTGCTGTCAAGTCGTTGCAATGGCACTGAACCTTTGTGACAGATTTTTTTTTTTTTAATGAATCATCAGACCTTTCTCTAGTCCTTTCGGTCTGGAGACCCCACTGAAACTTGTTTCCATGGCAACTTGCAAGCCTTCCCCCCAAAAAATCCGGCAGCTATTAAGGCTGTGTCTTCTACAGAGAAGGTGAGAATTTCTCCGAGGAGCCACCATTGCACCCAACTAGGCAGAAAATCGCATGTGAGGGGAGCCAGG
>PVJH01019864.1:0-41667 GCA_004026705.1 Nesogale talazaci | reverse complement strand
TCAGGACCTGCCCAATTGGGAACTTGAGAAAAGAAGGCCAAAAATGAAATAGAATTTAATTAGGTCTTCTTAGGCTTTATACTATTTTTTTTAAAAAGGTTTTTATCTTCAGTATTTTAAATCTCATTCTGTTGTTACGAAAGCCGACGCAGTGGATCTGAATTTTTTTTTTTTTTTGATCAGATGACAAAAATTGGGGGTCAGAAATGGGTCAGTATTTCAGCTCTACAGCTTTTAAACAGTACTGGTGAAGGGGCGGTAGCACTTAAAGCCAAAATAGGGGTTTGAGCCCAGAGTTTGCTATCGTTATTTACTGATTGCTGACCAGTTAATCTGTACAGTTGAGGGAGGATTAAATGAAATGAGAGTACGTGAAGCAGACGATACACTCGAAGACCTAATACGTGCTGTGGGAGTTGTTCATTCTTACAAATGATTGGGAGGTAAGAAGTGAAACCAGTGGCTTGTTTTCATGTGTTATTGGTGAAAAAAAAAAAGCTAAAAATAGCAGAATGGCTCACAGCTTCATACTTTTTCACACATAGTGTAAAACATTTGTGTTATACTTTTTGAATAAGAGCTCTATAACTTCTCTTTGACCCTAAATTATACCACATGAGTTTTTCCTCTGAGTTTTGAGGTGGGTTGGGAGTGATTTCTGCCACCTTGGAAGAGGGGCTTTCTTTCCGCATAAGCACCAATTGTGCCCTCTATAGAAAGGCACTTACTCATGTTTTCCAGGTAGGTTTCAAATCAATTCGCCATAAAATCATTGCTCTCATACTGAACCAACAGTCAGCTGTAAATCTACGTCACATGAACTGCCCACATTTTAAAGTCTTATGTCTGCTCTCTGCCATGTAGCTTCGTATAAGCAAGGTGCTATGTTCTTGATTTTAAGTGTATACTACTGTAGGAATGTGGAAGGGAGAGTGAATATGCTTCTTAGCCAAATAAATGGTTTTTAGTTCATTTTTGCTGATACATTCTCTGAATAAGAAAGCCAGCAGGCTATACGCGTAAGTGAAATGTACAGTTTCATCAAACCTCATTTTTAACCAACAAGTTGAGCTTAACTAAGAACCTTTTAACTTAAATAACTGAATCAACAACCAATCGTATTTAAACACAATTTAAAATGAATCAGATTTTGAGTTCCTAATAAGTTCTACTTGAATCCACTAAAGCAGAATTTGATAACAGTGGAATTATCTTCTCACATATCTTTTTGTTTTACAGAAATTCCATATTTAATACAGTGGCTATAAAAGAGGGGCTAAAACTATCTTACAGTTTGAGAATTGTCTCCAGTTTAATATGGATGAATTTAACATTTTTCTTCCTTGACCTAGTCTCATGTGGTTGAAGCTGGTTTTTCTTGCTCACAAGTTCTTTTTCTTTGGCTCTACCGGTTAGACGAGATAAGCTGAATACCTGGTTTTAAAGTCACCTACTATACTACACCCATTTTTGTCAACAACGTTTAAAAGAGGAGGACAAGTTTTAGAACTTAAAAGCTAGGTTTTCGCTTCTCAAGATGACCATTTTATTGTAGTATAATGTTTTTCTCATCTTCCAAAAAGAACTCTAAATGGTTTCCACTTACTGAATGAAGATTGAAACTTGACACTTACAGATTAAATTCACTTCAAGAAGAACAAGTTATCTTTTAAAGTGCTCTAGTATAGGCTTATATAATTACATCTTCTCATGGAAGTGTTCTTTGTTTTTTAAGACTGGTAAATTTTTGTGTCACAAATACTGAAGTGTCAACAATCAAGAAATAATTAAAAATTATAATCTAAAATGAATTTTTTTAAAGTGAATTTCAATGTGCTTTTCTCATTTGACCAGCTTCATTATCTCTGTTCACTAAAATGTATAGAACACCAAGATCTACTGTCGAATTTTTCTCACAGAAGGATATATATTCTTTAAACCGAAAGATAAAATTTTTTAAAAAGGTGAATACTGGACTATCTTGCAGACTGGATTTCATTAGGTAACTGTTTTTATTTCTGTGGAAGTCTACTGAACTACATCAGTATTTTGCGTGATTACTTTGGTCTTCATGCCCTCAATTTATCTTACAGTAATGTGCTTTTGTAATTAAGTAATTGCAACCTCCCTTGAATAATATTTAAGACACATTCCAAATTGGAATCAGGTTTTCATGTGGGGTTGAGCATAATAGAATGGTATGATGATAATTGTGGATGGTTCAGTGAGAGAATTCTCATCTTTCATGCATCTTATGCTTAGTCACCACCAATCTCAGTGATGGTTTCAGTGTTTTGATGATGCTGAGAGTCCCCGGGTAGCCATGCAAATGGGTTTATGGTCCACTTTGGGCAAAGGGTCAGCAGTTTGAACATATCTAAAGGTACTTTGAAGTCAGGCCTCGTCACCCGTGTCTGAAAGGGCACCGTTTTGAAAACCTATGGAACAGTTGTGCTCTGCACATGTGAGCAAGTTGAGATCAATTGGATGGCAGGTAACAACAGTGATGCTGGACAGGTTTCAGTGGCTCTTCAGACAGACTAGGACAAAATGGCAGGCTCTCTGCTTCTTGAAGCTGATTGAAAGAGCCCTTGTGGCACAGTAGTAGTTAAGCATGCAGGTGCTAACTGAAAGGTTTGAACCACCAGTGGCACAGCAGGAAAAGATAAGGTATTCTGCTTCCAAAGATACAGCCTTGGAAACCATCTTAGACTGTGGCTCTGTTTACTTCAAGGTCTTATGAGTCAGACTTGATAGCAGTGGATTTATGTTTTATAGGTTAATAACACTTGAGCATCTTTCATATGCATACTTGTCATCTGTACATATTTTGATGGTGAGATGTTTGGATCTTTGTTTATGTTTTAATTGGATTGCCTGCTTTCTTATTGAGTAAGTTTTTTGTTTGTATTTTGGATGCAACTCCTAGCTTAGTTAGGTTGTACAAAGATCTTTTAGTCTGGGATTAATTTTTTCATTCTCTCTCTTTTTTTGGGGGGTGGGGTGGGGCATCACTGCTCTCTGGTGGTGGGAGTAGGAGGCTCCACTGCTGTAGCAGTAGCAGTAGCAGCTCCACTGCTGGAATTGAACCTCCGTCCCAGTGGGTCGCAGTCCCGTGCACAACCACTACGCCACTGGGGCTCAGCCCATTTTTTCATTCTCTTAATAGTATCTTTCACAGGGCAGGGTCTTAACCTTTGTTGAACCCAGCTAACCAGTTTTTTCTTTCATTTGATGATGTTTTTGGTGGTACCCATAAAAAAACCATTGCCAGACTAAAAGTCACCTCTATTTCTTCCCATGTCTTCCCAGGCTTGTAAAGCCTGAGATAGTGTGGGCACACACTGTCAGGATGCTTGTGTATCCTGTTAAGTTAGAGTATTTTGTAAGTGAGTAGAATTTGAGCTTTATTCCAGTAGTGGACTGCTATGAGTCAGAATTGGTTGAGTGATTATTGGCCTTTTTAAAAATTATTACCTATGACCGTGATGCCCGTATTGCTGTGCTTTCATATTACAGAGAGGACTCTGGCCATGCCCTTCATTCGACAATATTGGCGGTGGTTTGTTAGAGCAAAGCTTATGGTTGGGGGCGGAAGGAAAGTAGGGAAGCCGATTACTAGTTCTGTTGAGCCTGTTGCGATATTAGATAGGTTTTGTATGCCTGCTCCTGAGAAGTGAAGCTTTTCCCAACATTTTCTCTTCTTTTCCCTATTGTTGGTTCCAGGCTCTAGAGTACAGGTGGATTCCATGTCACTTGGCAATCAGTCTCTTAGTCATAGGAAGTTTCATAAAGGCCATCCCACATTCTTGGTATGGGGAAATTCTAATTCCACCTTGCCATGGGCACACTGGCAGGCATGTAGTAATGACTGATTGTATTGTTATAATTTACACTTCCTTAATGACGTAGGGGAGGAGTCCTGGTGATGTCGTGGTTAAAAATTTGAGCTGCTAACTTTGAGGTTAGTAGTTTGAAGCCAGTAGTTGCTCTGAGGGAAAGATAAGCTACCTGGGAAGAGTTGCAGTCTCAGAGACCCACTGGGGTAGTTGGGGAAGTTGTACCTTGTCCTGTAGCGTCTCCATGAATCAGAATGGCATTGAGTTGGGTTTGGCTATTTATTGACTTGTGAAGGAGCTCTGGTGGTACAGCAGTTAAGCATTTGGCTGCTAACTGAAAAGTCAGCAATTCAAACCCACCAGGCAGCTAGTCTCAGACCTCTGCTTTATATTATACAAAGTCTTGCTGAGAGTCGGTTTCTTGCCCCTTTGCTCATAAGAGGCAGGATCTTGAGCACACCTGGTACTTCTCCAGGTTCTAATGCTTAACTCTCTCACTTATACTAACCCTCTCTGTGTATGTCAGAAGACTTTGTCATCTCCTAACTGCTCGGAGGATTCCACTTGCGTGTCGGACTCTCAGGTCCTCTCAACTGTTACACTAGCTAGTATTTGACCTTTAGGAATTTAATAATTTTCTAAAGGAGTTATTTTTGTCTTGTATGGGGCGGTGTCATATCTTTCCTGTCTTACAGAGTGGCCTGACAGCCTTTGGAATTCAATTCATCTACTGCCTTTCATCCTTTGCTGTCTGCAGACTTAAAGAAATTTGATTTTTTAAAATTATCTTATTATAGAGATGGTGATCTATTGTGGCTTTACACCAATAGCCCCTTAATATTCAGTAGTTAACAATTTGCCATATTTACTTAATATAATTATTAGTAACCTTTAGTGTCACAGTGGCTAAGTGCTATACTGCTAATTGAAAGGTGAATAGTTAAAACCTTCCAGCCATACTGTAAGAGAAAGATAAGGCAGTCAGTCTGCTTTAATAAGCGATTTATAGTTGTGCTCTATCTTATAGAGGTACAGTAAATCAGAATCACTTTGAAATTATACAATGTGTATCTTTATATTTACATTATTTTCTGAAATTAACATTATTTTAATGTAAGTTGCCGTCATCCTGAAACTACTTAAGTTACCGGGCTCAGTGTGTCTCACCTAAGTTTATAAAGACAACCTTATACATAACTTCAAAACTATTAGCATTCTGAATAAAATTGACAGTAAATTTAATGTTTTATGAAACCCAGCCCCTATTCAAATCGTCTGTTTTCTTTGTGAACTAGAGTGCAGGAGGGTTCATGCACTGCTTTTGGTTTTGTGCCTTCAACTTCAAACTAGAATAGTTCTTATACAGTTTTAGTTTTGTGATGCTGACCTTTTTGAAGAATTCAGCTTATTATGTTACAATATGTTCCTTATTCTGATATATATATATGTGTGTGTGTGTGTGTGTGTGTGTATTTATTAAAAGTGCTGCTGTTTTCCTATACTTATTTTCCTGCTTCTCCTTAAACAGTATGAGCACAAAAACAAACCAATTACCATTGAGTTGGCCCCAACTCAGAGACTCCAATAGCACAGGGCAGAACTGTGCATAGGGTTACTACAGGTACAATCCAGCGGTTCTCAACTTGGATCGCGACTCCTTCGGGGCTCGAACAACCCTTTCACAGGGGTTGCACGATTCATAACAGTAGCAAAATTACACTTATGAAGTAGCAGTGAGAATAATTTTATGGTTGGGGGTCACCACAACGGAACTGTTTTAAAGGGTTGTGGCATGAAGAAGGTTGAGAACTGGTATAATCTTTATGGAAACTGACTTCAAGTCTTTCTACCACAGCAGCTGGTAGGTTTAAAACCGTCTATGAGGAGTTTTCTGGGAGGGATTGTCTGAGTCATCTCATTATCAAGAACTAGGGACTCTGGTATTTTGTTTACCTCTGTTGCTGCACTTAGATTTTATCAGATATGACTGCTATCTTGTCTGCACTCCCCTCCCTCTTTAAGAATGAGTTTTAGAAGATAAGGCTTGAAGAGCAGAATACCCAAGACAGAGATACATTTTAAAGAGCTTTTCAGAGAGCTTCCCACAAATCCCTATGGAATGAAATTACCCTACATTAAAAAAAAAAAAAACAGGTGTGTGCAAGATGTGCCACACTTGAAGTACTTGGTAGTACAGTTCTTCCATCAGAATACTACGTGTAATCATGTAAGGTGTGTGTGGCTCTGTTGAGCGTGGTCATTTTTGCCATTCTGCAGGCTACCAGTTGAGTCATCTCAAAAGCAGGAGTGTCTCATGAACCCATCAAGAATGAAGAGACACAAGTGGAGCACATTATTTGGACACTGAGATACTGTGACAGTGGCAGTAGCCATGGAGGCATTTGCACCTATTGCATCTTTTAGGTTTTCCAGCCTTCCTTAAAATGTTCTGTCCTTCTAAAACATAAAATAGGTTTTAAACTATTTTATGTGAGAGCAATATTCCTATATAAACTTGTTACAAAACTTCGTGACTTGGAAGATACTCACTTGAATTTTGTTAAAAATTTGATAGTAGCCTTGACTTCAAAATCACTTGTTTTTTATGGCAGAAAAAGTACTCTTGTGAGACACCATAACAAATGTATTACCACGAGAACTTGTTTTGTTTCTAATAAATTTGTGTGTGTTGAACTATAACCTTAGCAGTACTTTTTAACATAACTGTATATATATATATTTTTAGTCTGCATATTTTCAAGTACTGTATATACTCAAGTATAAGCCGACTCAAATATCAGTTGAAGCACCTAATTTTACCACAAAAACTGTATTAAAAATATGCTGAAAAACTCGAACTTATACATGAGTATATAGGTAGCGTAAATGTGAGATAGGCATACTAAGTGAATTAAGGAGTTTGTATCCATTTTTCACTCCTTTTTTTTATCAGTTAATTACCTTAAGGTGGGGATGCAAGTTAATAGATAGGCCCTGCAGTTAAGTGGGAATATCAGATTCTTCATCGAAGGAACTTCATTTCATAAAATCAGAAGTTTCACAAAATAAAAATCTATCAGTCTTGGGATTTTTCTCAACCCTTTGTTCCACTTCAAAATAACTTTTGGTAGGACAGAAATTACTGTCAGTACCTGTACTAGGTCATGGACCAATTGCTGATAAAAGATAGTATGATCTCAGAATTCTGGTGGACTGTGGAACCAAGTTCCCAAGGAAATTTAGGTTTGTTAGATAAGTCAGTAGCAACAGTGAGTGCTGTTTTGTCTGTCTTTGTTTTTGGGGCATCACTGCCCTCTGGTGGTGGGAGTAGGAGGCCCAGCCTTGCTGCTGGATTTGAACCTCCAACCCAGTGGGCCGCAGTCCCGTGCATAACCACTGTGCCACCGGGGCTTTAATTTTTGTTGCTCCATATAGACCACTTTTTTTTTTTTGGTTTGGTGAGTGCTGTTTTACAAATTGAATAGGCATGCTTTTATATTCCTGCCAACATCATGTTTTACTATCTAACTCCCCTAATAAAACATACAAGTTCAAGGATAAAAATTATTTTGAATTTTCACGTTGTCTGCAGCAGAGCTGTAAAAAAGTTCAGAACCCTGTATGATTGCCCAGGTGGAAGATCTCTGAAACTGGACCTTGTGCTAAGTTATCACACAGATGCCCATTTTCAAAATTTAGGATCAAATCTAAATGTTAAGAAATATAGTGAGGAAAGAGAATCACTTATGCCTTGACAGTAACCAAGCCAAAACAACTCAATGACAACCTTAGGTACAGCAGAATGAAACTTCCTCTGTAATCTATAATCCTCATGATCTGCCACCATGTTCTAGTTCATTGTGGCTTTTGTGTTCTCCCATCTCACTTGAGTATTTCCACCTTTACCAGCCAAACGTAAAGAAAATTGGGAGATTATCTAAACCATTGAAGAAAGATTGTGTAGAATACACATGTAAATGATTTTTTGCACTGTACACTTTTTAAGTCCTGGTTAAGGCTTTAAGTTTGAAATACATATTTCCTGCTAGTCCTGTATAGTTAACACCAGTACTTAGATTTAGTATATGAAAGGAGAGTTTCTTTGACAATGGGAACTCTTCAGTGTTAGTGTTGCCCCCACCTGACCTCCTTGTTTAGTGGTTATTTAGTAAGCATTTAGAAAACTAGACTAAGTGAATGAGTTTAATGATAGCTCATAGAACTTTATAAGTAGTCTGGTAATTTTTTAGAGCTGTATATTTAATTTTTAATCTTTTGTTCTTTTGACCTACAACTTATGCAAGCAAATTATTATATTTTTGTATAACCACCTACATTGTCAAAATTCAATCAGTTTATGTCGAGGAGTTGCCAAAAATACTTCCATGTGGTATATATTTTATCTCTCATAGGACTCTGCCTCTTTGTCTGTCTCAAGAGGTATGCTTTGAACAGCTTTCTCACTAGGTTAGTTTCTCTCACCCTGAAAATAAGAATTGGCTATACGGATCGTCAAAGTTAAGCTCAGAAATATAATTAAGAATTATTGTTACAGCACTAACTTTAGACCTAATATCTTTTTTTGTTTGTTTGTTTTTGGGCATCACTGCTCTCCGGTGGTGGGAGTAGGAGGCCCAGCCCCATTGCTGGAATTGAACCTCCGTCCCAGTGGGCCGCAGTCCCGCGCACAACCACTACGCCACCGGGGCTCAGCCCTTAGACCTAATATCTTTCAGAAGGTATTTTATCTATTTGAAACCCTAATTTATTGTTTAGTATTTTTGAGGTTTTCAGGATAAAATAGATATGCTACATGTTAATTCACTTAGGAGCTTTGCCATTTTAGTGTTTTAACCACTTCCAATATTTGGTCTAATGCATGCAGTCTTGGTTTCCAATTCAAAATTCACCTATTTTGCTCTTTTAATAAAGTATGCATACATGTGTCAGATCCTTACATAGACATGAAAAGCTGGTGGTGCACAAGGTTTATAAGTTAGAAGTTTTAAGTCAGGTGACGGCTTTATCATCCAAAACCAGGCCACTTTTCAGAGACAGCTCAGGAACTATTAATAGTTTGTCCCAGGATAATAATGAGCCTAAACTAGGACTTTTTGGTGCGAACTAGGACTGTTCAGAGACTGTGGGAGGTAGGGTCATCCTACTTACAAGTCCTTGTGAACTGCAAGCTGTTAAGCACACAGCTGCTAGCCAAAGAAAGGTTGGCTGTTCAGATTCATCCAGAAGCTCTTCAGAAGAAAGACCTGGCAAGACCACAGCCACCGAAAACCTTAAAGAGCGCAGTTCTACTTCGAAGCCCTCAGGCTGATTTGGTAGCAATGAGTTTGGGGTTTTTAACGAATGGAGTAAAACACAAACCATTTGCCCTATCTTTCACCACAGTTTACTCACTTGAGGAAGCTACTCAACTCTAGTTGTGGTATTAGGATTTAGGCTTCATGCTTGTTTATACCGTTGTTTTGTGGTTTTTCATTATGAAATATCTGTTGTCTTATTACCAAAATCCTACCCAGCTTTTTATCCCCACAGTAAGTTGCAAAACTATGTAGTTAATTAGCAGTATGTGTTGGCATTGTTGTGATGGTCTATTTTAAACATTCACCCAAGCAAAAGTATGCTTTTCTTGAACCATGAATGACGCCTTTTCCTCTCTGTAAGTTAAAAATTAATTTTAATGGGGCTGAGCCCCGGTGGCGTAGTGGTTGTGCGCGGAACTGCGGCCCACTGGGACAAAGGTTCAATTCCAGCAGTGGGGCTGGGCCTCCTACTCCCACCACTGGAGAGCAGTGATGCCCCCCCAAAAAACAAACAACAACAACAACAACAACAATTAATTTTAACAAGGGAAATGTGTTTTTGTTTAATTTCTTACTGCCCCTCCCCCATTTTTTCCCCTCTGCCTTAGAAATTTTATTTCATTACCCATGGTCTTGTTTCAACTAGTTTGGATGAATTTCTTGTGTTTTCTTTATGCCATTCGCCTTTCCTTTGTAACTAACCATTTACTGGATTTTATATGTTTGTGTGTGTGTGTGTATAGTTCTTTCTTACTTTATGTTCTCATTTTTCTAGGGCATGCTCATTAGTTTCCTAAAGTTTTTTGTTATTTGTTTGAACAACTTACATCTCTGAAAATGTGTCCTGATTTTCACTTTACACTTAGTTTTAAAATTGGAATGTAAGACTAAGACTGTTTTCATCATTACTAGAGGCCTTGCTTCCTTATCTTAGTTTTTTTTTTTGGGGTGGGGTGGGGTGGAGCATCACTGCCCTCTGGTGGACATGACAGCTCCTGACAGCCGCTGCTGGATTTGAACCACCAAGCCCGCAGGCTGCAGTCCCGCACTCAACCACTTACGCCACCAGGGTTCAGCCCCTTATCTTACTTTTTAATGCTCCCTTTTCTTCATTTTCAACCCATTTTTTTACACTCTGGAAACTTACAGACTCTTTTAAAAAAAATTCTGGTACTTTGAAATTGCAGGATGCTGTATTTTGCTCCTTTTGATTCCGTTGAGTATTCTTGAGTGGCTGAGTACTTTACAATCTGAGATGTTGTAGTAAAAAACAGGGATATAATTAAGAACTTTGGTCCCTAATGTGAATGACTGTGGATGAGAAAGGAACTCTGATGCTGTTGGGTAAGTGTTGGACTGCTAGCTGCAGTGTGGACAGTTCAAACCCACCAACCACTCCAAAAGAGAAAGATGGCGCTTCTGCTCTTGTTCAGATTTACAGACTCAGAAACTCCATACAGAGTTGTTATGAGCCTGAAGCAATTGCAGCCATATATGGAGTTTTTATATTGCAGTGACTTTGGTTTATGGTATGGAAGAGAACTGGGTTATTTTCTGTTTGCTACAGGAGAGTTATGTTATTTGTTGTTGTCTATTTTCTACTTCATTTTGTACATTACCCCTTTCAACTTGAAAACCAATGCCATCATATGTCTAGAGGCCCCATTCAAAATCCTTTCTTCAGAAAGTAGAAAAACTTTTAATTTATGAAAATGATCCTATAGTAACGGTTTGCAATGTTCCCAAACTGGAAGGAATTCAGTATTCCTGCATCATGTCGAATAGATTTCCTGAGGGTTTCCAAGGAGTTTAAACCTTTACAGGAAGGACAATTTGTGTACAGTCTTAATAGGTAAATACTATATGAGCAAATTAGAGTGGAATTACTAGATACTACATGAACCATCAGATAGTATGTGTATGTACTTGGGATGTGTTAACCGGAGAGACTAGTCTTTGGAGAGGGACATCATGCTAAAGGGCAATGACAAAGAGGAAGACTCTTAACAAGACACTGCATTCATGGGTGTAAACATCAAGAACAATTGTGAGGGCTGCACAGGATTGGGCAGTGTTTTATTCTGATTGCGAGGGGGTACCTTTCCTAAAAGAAACCGGAATTTTGATTAACAGTCTGACCTGGTGGAATGAACTCCAAATGACTCTTATGAGGTGACATTTTCAGCCAGTCAGGAAGTTGACAGACCACCAGAAGGTTTGTTGTCAATCAGCATTTCTTTTTTGAAATGATAAAACCATGTGTACACTTGAGTTCTTCCCATAACACTGTACTTGTATCCTGTGTTCAACATCACAACAGTTTCTGCGTCATTTTTTCTTAGCAGGAAGTACAATTACTTCACAGCCACATGCTGTTCACGTAAATCAGCCATCACTTAAAACGAAGTTTGAGTGAAAATGCATTTATGAAAAAATTCTCATGACCTGAGAGAAGCTTCCCAGGTAACACCACTGGGTGCACGAACTCAGAGCAACTTGCTCAATGCTTGCTTTGTGGGAAAGTTTCGTCCAGCAGATCTTTTTCCCCTTTTTGGGGTACTCTCCTGTACGTGGGGTCACTTTGAGTTGAAAAGGACTTGCTGGCACCTAGTAAAACAATATGAAGCAATAGACATGAATCCCATGAATGCATTAAACAAGTGAAGCCAGACACAAAATATTTTCCAATAGTATAAATACTCTTTGAAAATGTGGGAATGTCACAGCTATGTGACCTTTCTCAAATTACATAATTAGTGCAGCTTTCATGTTTAAAGTGGAGATTATATAGTTCTACATTGGGACCACCTGTACTTGAAATGGTCTTGCTTCAAAGAAGAACAAATATGTAAACAACAAAAAGTGATGAATCTTAAGTAGGTACAAAGTGGAAACACCCAGGAAGGGGAAAAGTGTTTAGAAAATAATCAGAAATTGGATGAGGGCTGAATAGACTTTGCACACACATACTGAGCCTGAGACATTGTATTGTGTGGAAACTATTTGCCATCAAGTTGATTTAGATTCATGGTGATCCCATTTGTGTTAGTGTAGAACAGATATTACTAAAGGTTTTGAATAGCTAAATTTGCAAAAGTAGGTTGCAAGGCCTTAGCCTTTCTTTTTTCGGAGCCTCTAGATTAGTGGTTCTCAGCCTTTCTAGCACTGTGACCCTTTAATACAGCTCCTCATGTCGTGATTCTGACTCATGACAACCCCATGTGTTACAGAATAGAAATGCCGTATAGGGATTCTAGGCCTTCCTTTTGCAGTGCTGCGGGTCTCTCAAAGATAGTTCATCAAAAACAATTGATGTTAATAATTGTTAACTTAAATGCTGTGTTGAAGGGTACACAAATGGTACACTTTTGCCTATGACCAGGGTATGCACACTGAACACTAATAGTTAAGAATAGTAAGAGAATCAAGGGCAAACTGCTGTAGGATTTTATATAAAGACATTTATTGGGGGTTGATACAAGTCTTACTACATTCTATACATCTATCCATGGTGTCAAGCACAAAAGAACTTCGCCTGTGAAACAGACCTCAATTTTTCTCAGCACCCTTTAAAGAGTTTCGTTTCATTTTATGAACAGTAGGGAACCTTTGATGGATTTCAGACCTCTGCTTTGTAGAAGCAACATAGAGATAATTTCACAATTTGCCAAGCTAGATAGGGCTAATTTGCATGACTAATTCTTGATTTGAGCTCATGATTAAAGAGGATTAAGAATTGAAGGTCTGCATGTTTTCCCAAAGGCAATTAATCAAAATTTGCATTTCACAGGAAATCTTAAGAATGGAATCTAAGCCTTCAAGAATCCCAAGAAGAATTTCTGTTCAACCCTCCAGCTCTTTAAGTGCTAGGATGATGTCTGGAAACAGAGGAAGTAGTTTAAATGATACCTATCATTCAAGAGACTCTTCATATAGACTGGACTCAGAGTATCAGGTAACAACATGATTTGCAGTGCGTGATCATAGTCTCTTCTGATTGTTTAAAAGAAAACTGTTTTTAACACACTCACCTGAGCCATTGTATAATCAGACATTATCAAAATTCCTACAATAAAATAAGTGACTTTCAGAGTAAGTAAAAAAAGTATTGCTATTACGGTTTCAATTCTTATGTGCACGGGTTTATTTCAAACAAAATATGTTTAAACTTCATTCTGTGGTCAATGGATGACTCCAAACAATCTGTCAGCCAAAGACTTGTTTTAATCTCATAGTGGTACCTTCTCAAAATGATCTAGTCCAGGCTTTCCCAAAGTAGGCGATATTTCCCACTCGGGGGTGCTGGAATGATTGGGGGAGCTGCAAAAGCAGATACACACTTTAACTATAGCACAAAAGTTTTTAATTGCTAGCGGGGTGCTAGGTAATTTTTTTCTAAGGAAGAGTTCAGTAGACCAAATAAGTTTAGGAATCTTATGATCTAGTCGAAACAATGTACTTCTCTGGCCCAGAACAATTCAAGGTACAATTCAAGGTGATGACAACGGGTTTTTGGGAGTTCGAAGGCTTATTCTAAATAGATTTTCTGCAAAAATACAGGATGATCATAGGAGCGTATAAGTTTTAAGAAAATTGAAATCTGCAGTGGTGAGAATTAGGGTAGGAAAGTTGCACCCAAGGAGTGTTCCTTTGGAGACCTTTTTGTATCCTCTCCCAGCCTTGGTCAAGTCCCTTCAGACTTTTATTTTTGTTCCTCACCTCAAAACATGTAAAAAGAGTACAATGTGAATCACTTGAGAGTGGCCTTAAGATTGTTTTGATACAGTGTAAGTCAACCTAGAATACTTTGAGGAAAGGTTAGAAAGAAGGAATCACAGCTTTCAGAAGTATATAGACCTATAGTGAATATATTGAGAGGAATAGCCTCACAAAAAATTTTGATGTTTTTGTGAAATCGATGTTTTTAAAATTTTGTAACAGTACTTTTTTAATATTGAACATACTTATTTTAAGGTCTTTATTTGTTTAAATCATTTTATTGGGGGCTTGTATAAGTCTTAACCACAATCCATACATCTATCCATAGTGTCAAGCACATTTGTACATTTGTTGCTTTCTATTCTCTCTTCCTCCCCCTTCATTTGCTCCCCTGTGCTCTGATCAGACAGTTTCCTCTCCCTGACCTGTAGCTTCAGTGCAGTCTTCTGAAGTAAATCCTTCTGCAGGGAGGGGAACTGTAGCAATACTTTTTGATTTATATTATTTATCCATAAACATTTGATTGCATATCAGTTCAGATTTTCCATCACATGAATTTGCATGATATTTATGATAAAGCTTTTTGTACTTTTGGAATGTCAGAATTATAGTTAAGTGCTTGTGACCTATTTTTCAAATATATCAACTTAAGTGTATATCTTACTAAATTAGTAATTGCGGAAGACTTTCCAGAGAATTGAAAACTGCATTATTTTTTCTTATATTACACTTACTTATATTACACTTACTTATATTACACTTGCTCTTTTTGCCTTTCTCTGTTTACAAAAAGCAGTGCTGGGATAATTGCAGTTAAGTTTTTCCTTTATAATTTGAATTGTAAGTATTTTTCATGGTTGTTGATTGTTAAATTCACCAGCTCTCCTTTTTGGAAGCTACATTTCCAATAGAAGTTTCCACAGGATGCAAAATCAACTTTAAGATCAGTTGTATTTCTTTCTGTATACTAGCAGTGAATCATTCACAAATAACATCCAGAAACCATTGCATCTAAAATATTGAGGAAAAATACTTAGGAATAAATTTATAACTTATAAAAGGCACAGGATTTGTATAGTGATGACTACATAAATGTTGCAATAAATGAGATAGTAAATTAAAATTATGTAAAGGGTTGAATAAACATGTCTTCAGAAAAGATAAACAGTCTATTAGCATATGAGAAATTGTTCAAAACTATCAGTTGAGTATTGTAGAAATGCAAATCAAAATAAAATGAGATACCACTTTGTACTCACTTGAATGACTGAAATGAAGACAACTTAAAAACTCAGTTCCATTAGTGGATTCCTTCTTCGTGCGAGCCTATAGGACTAGAGGACAGGCTTTCAGAGAGTACAGGCGAGTAGAAAGCCTCATCGTTACTCATTGGAGCAACATATAAAAATAAAAAGTGCAGTACTGATACCTGCTATAGAAGATGAACCTTTGAAAAGCTACATGGAAGAAGCCAATTCCAAAAGAGGACACTGTAAAATTTAATTGAGTGTCTGGAATAGAAAAATCTGTAGAAAAAGAAGCTATAGAGAAGAGAGGACATGGATAGTGACTAAAAAATGGGTTATCGATTTTCTTTTGGTGATCATAAGAATATTTTCAAATGAGACTCGTGATTGCACAACACTGAGTATGTAGTTTATTTTCTATATTCCTGGTAGTTATGTTCTATATGGTCATTTTGGAACACTAATCAAGAATATAATATTACTAGGAGAAATACAAGGAGACTTCAAATAATTTGTGGACTAAATTGATTTAAAAGGTAATTAAAATAGCCCTGATCCCTTTAAAGCTTTGTGACAGTTTAGGTTCCTGTAAGTACTGGATTACAAAGCTTTTATCAACTAATATTTAGCTTCGTTTTTTATGCTGCTTTTCTTACAAGACACAGTATATGCAAGGGCCTTCAAAATGTTCTTGGAAAAATTAAAATGGAAAGATACATATATACTTGAGTAGAAGCTGATGTAAAAATCAGCCAAGGCACCTAATGTTACCACATAAGCTGCAATAAACTGCACTAAAAACTTGCTGGAAAACTTGGCTTATATTCAAGTACATACGGTAACAGATTTCTTTCAAAAAAATTTTTGAAGCCCTTTGTATTAATGGTTCCTTAACATTAAACTTAAAGCAGTAGAGGGGGAAGGATGAGAAGCTACCAAGGGTCTGAGTGGAAGAGCGGATATTTGGAGAATGTTAATGAAAGCATGTATGTGAAGGTGCTTGTCACACTGTGTATTGTGAAAAGTGATGTACGAGCCCCTAATAAAATTAATAAATTTTAAAAAAAGGTAGAACAGTAAAAAACAAACAAAAAAAACCCCAAACTTAAAACAGCGCTCAAAGTAAAGCCTGAACAAAGCTAACTTCACATGTATTTTCTCTATGAGGGCCACCAGTCTTTTTGTCTTAGGAACATTTAGTTCATCATTACTATATATCGGGCCGTTTTAAAACAAAACTGCAATGCAGTTGCAATAAATGCAAAAGAGCGGGGGTGGCATTGAATACAGCAGAAATGGACACCTCTTACAGAATGAGAGTTGACTATTTTATCATAAAGAAGATGAAGCTGCCACGGTTGGGAAGATGGTATTTTTAAGTTGGTAGAAAGTGGAGGCAAAGTTTTTGTTCTGAACTTAATCCTCTAGAAAACAAGACAAAATGTGCCATTGAGTCGATTTTGACACACAGTAATTCTTATATGACAGACTATAGAATTGCCTCTGTATGTTTCCAAATCTTTATAGGAGCGGAAAGCCTCATCTTTCTCTCACAGTGTGACTGCTAGGTTCAAACCGCTGATCTTGTGGTTAGCAACCCAGTGCACAACAAGGATTCTGAAGCAGCAGAGAAACTGGTGAAAACATTTATTCTTTGAACAGTAGTTTTCATCTCAGTGATAATATATCGGCTGCATTGCATAGTATATCTTCTCAATTATGTAATGAAAATTGTTTCCTGAGCAGTGAGTGTGTCTTTAAGCTATTATATGTAAGTAGTAGATTTGGTAGTATTTCCTCTTTCCATGGTTCCCAATTAAATGCACACATGTACTATTCTTTAATAGTGTCTGCGGTCCATGCAGATGAAGAAAACATGAGAGTTTTCTAATCAAATAAATTTGTTCAGTTTAAAGGGCTATTTTTGTGAAGTTATATCCTTCAACATTTAGGAACCTATAAAATACCCTTTTTAAAGTTGAGGATGGGCTACCAAACTCAGCAATCCTGGAGGACAAAGTAGAATGGCCCGTGTAGATTTCTCAGACTATAAATCATTACAGAAGTAGAAGCCTTGTCTTTTTTCCTTGAAGCAGTTAGTGATCGTGATCTGCCAAGCTGCGAAGTATATACAGGGTTCCTCTAGGATTGGGCTTACAGGTGGTATCAACGGGGTTAGATTTTCTACTTGTCAGAAGAAAAATAGTACTATCATGTAGATTGCAGTTTATTTTTGATCATCTCTGAAATTCAAAGAGCTTATCATTGCTGGCCTGTAGAATAGAATGGGTGGTGGTGGTAGCTGGCATTTATTTGATTCTGACTCATAGCAGTCCTCTTTCTGTGCAGAGGAGAACTCCATATGGCACCTTTGGATGAGCTCAGTTAGCCGTTAGTAAATAACAGTCAGTCGTTAGTAAACACATTTTATTTTTTGTGTTCATTTTGGCTTATTGATTGGGATTCTGCGGAGTAGAGCATGTTTAAAACTGAATTCAATAGCAAAATAATGTGAACAGAGGATGATGACCTGCTTTAAATGTCATTCTGATCTATCCTAATCTGCTTTTCTAGTTTTGTGTCTCCCATTTTTTCATTCAGTGGATATGAGACTTTAAAAAGTTTGTGGGGAAATTCTATCTTTTAATTCTTTTCTGCAAATATTTTGAAGTCCACTGAGTATAGCTTCAAGGGATCTCAGGAACTGATGTTTCCCGACTGCATGCAGTATGCATTTTATAATTGGAGCACAGTAGGTCAGATGACAATTTCTTAGATGAATATGCATGTACAATGGTCTGTTTGTATGAAATTCCATCTTTCACCTTTTCTCTGTTATCTTTTGACTCAGACATAATTCGGCGTACTCTTTTCTATGACTTTCAGCATACTTTCATTTATAAAATTTATATGTAATTATTTGATGCTATTCTAGTCTCTTTGAAGGAGTACATACATATTTGTGCTACCATATCATCTAATTACTGGTAGCATGACTTGAAAATGTTTTTTATTTTAAGGATTCTTACCCATGATAAACAGTTTCAGAGATCAAATGTCAATTATGTCTGTCTTGGTTTCGATATTTGTATGTCCAGTTAAGAACATTTCGGTGAAGGAAAGATTCCATAATTGTGGTAGAAGTATTTGAGTCTTGTGATTTAAACCTTTGTTACTAAAAAATCATTTTTTTCCTCTGCATTATATTGAATAACCTGTTTTATCAATTAAAGATTTAGAGAGAAGTAGAATAGTTAAATATGTGAATGACTTTTGCTTTGAAAGAAAGTGTATGTTGGGGTGTATGTGTGAATCTATATCTTTCTAGATCTAGATGTTTAAAAAGAAATTGAGCAGAAAGCTTCAGACTGTTTACATTTTTTTTAGTTCATCAAGGAAGAATTTCTAAATGTTAGGATTTAAAAAAAATACCTTTATTAAAAAATACCTTTATAATGTTGTGTGGCTGTATTAGAACAGATATTGGGGAAAAGATCTTTTTTATTAATTGTTAATTTTTACTTCTACAGTTGGGTTTTTCCCAATCAAGTGGTTTCTTAGTGCTTTTCTTGATGCTTTATCCACCTGTAAAAAATAGAAAACCAGTTGTTCATATGGGTGAAAAAATAAACTGGGAAAGCAAAACAATTTTAAAATTAATATTCTTCAGTGTTTCATAATCAAGTGGTTTTATGTAATCACAGCAACCAGTTGCTCAGCCAGTTCTGATTCATGATGAGCTCAGATGTTCCACAGTAAGGTTGTACTCCATATAGTTTTCAGTCACTGTGGTCTTCAAGAAATAGAGCAGTAGACCTTTCTCCAAAGGTAGCTCTGAGTGGATTTGAACTGTCAACCTTTATATTACAGGGACAGATGGGTAAGAGAAAACATCCTTTTAGGGAAAACCCAAATGATTGAAAATTTAGTGCGGCTAAGGAAAGAATGGTTCTTGGGAAGTTATTAGAGTATTGTAGATTAAATTTAATATGAAATGTTAACTTTTTGTCCTTTTAAAAAATTTTTCCCAGTCCACATCAGCATCTGCATCACCATTTCAGTCTGCATGGTATAGTGAGTCTGAGATTACTCAGGGAGCACGTTCAAGATCGCAAAACCAGCAACGAGATCATGATTCTAAAAGACCTAAACTTTCTTGTACAAACTGTTCTTCTACCTCAGCTGGGAGAAACGTTGGAAGCGGTTTAAATGCAGTATCAGGTAAGAGATAATATACATGAATTTTGGACAAAAGCCCGTATCTAATTGTGGCATGTTTTCTAAGTTTGAGATATTAAATGGAAGGTTTGTAATAATAGCATGCTTGTAAGACAGGCAAATCCAAATCTAATTCCAAAATCTCGTGGGTTCCTGCGCATAGGGACCCTAGAAACAGACAGACAAAGCACTACCTGGTCCTGTGCCACCCTAGCAATTGTTCCAGTTGAGCCATTGTTTTAGCCACTGTGTGACTCCATCTCTGGGAGTCCTTTTTTCACTGCTCCTTTACTTTACCACGCGTAGTGGCCTTCTCCACCCACTGGTCTCAAATCTTGACGATATATAGAAACAAAATATTAGCAGATTATGGTTGATTAGAATAGTTTATGTATGTGATAATCAAGTTGCTTTTAACATGTGTTATGCAGGTTACCTTAGAGATTAGTTTTCGTCACTAAGAAAACCAGATTAAAAAAAAAGAAAACCAGATTTAACATTTTAAATATATTACTTAGGTAATATGTATAGGCAATATTAAGTATATGATACTTATTTTTGGAAAATTTGAACACTTCAGTAGTCTAACCATTTTACATCATACTTGCATTGCATGGTCAGATGTTTGGGGGCATTGCTAAGATCTTGACATGGATAGAGAAAGATTAGTAAGCATCCATTTTATGTGATTATTTCAGTGGTGAATTATTTTGCATGTTGAATTCACTTCTAAATGAAACCATTTCTCTATTGAAATTTCCATATTAAATATTAGCACATTTCCTCTGTATTTTTCAAGTTTTGATGTCATTGGAAATGTTGGATACTTTCATTGAAATAAAACTTCTTCAATTATTTTAAGATTCTTCCTGGAGACATAGTCAAGTTCCCAGATCTTCATCAATGGTGCTTGGATCATTTGGAACTGACTTAATGCGAGAGAGAAGAGATTTGGAGAGGCGATCAGATTCCTCCATTAGTAATCTTATGGATTATAGTCACAGGAGTGGTGATTTCACAACCTCACAGTGTATGTATGAGCTGTATTCTTAGCCAAAGCTTTTAATTTTATGTTTTCTTGTGTTAAATCAAAAAAAAGTATTGCTAGTAGTGTTCCAGTTTGTACATGCACTGACTTTTTTCAAGCAAAGCATGCAGTCAGTGAGTGGCTATAGACTAGCTGTCTCATAAGGAGCCTTCTAAAAAAAGAAGAATATTTGGGCCATAGGAAATAAAGAACCCCATTTTGAAGCCAGGGCTGATAATGATTTTAAAGAAAAGAACAAGTGGATTATGTGAATCAACAATTTTTTGTTGGATCAGGCATTTTAAGGAAGATCAGGAAGTCTTCCGGTTAATTCATGGCAGAAAAGTCAGTTTAGAAGATTATGGTGATTTGATTTGGGGGATGCCAAGGGAGTAATCCTGATATTTTTGTTGATGGATATGGGACAGTATTGGGGATTTAATAGCTTTTAAAAAAATAAAAGAGTGCATTAGTGAGAAGACCAGGAATTATCATCATAACAATGCACCTGCTCATTTTTTATGAATAGCAAAGGATGTCAAAACTCCTGCTTTCTCATTTGAAGAGTACAGCGTTCTTTAAGGAAGAAAGTGTAAAGAGGATGGAAACACTGCCTTCAGAAGTGCGTAGACATAGATAGAGGATATATTTAGGAACAGCCTATGTGTTAATATTTTTGTTTAATAAGATTTTCTGTGATTTGTATTTTTTTAACATACACTTACTAGTTATTAATTGAGCAAGGAAATAAATGAAGTGGATCTTATTTTATTCTGAAGGTTTCAGAATAGCTTAGTACAAGTACACCTTGCTCTCTTGTCCCTTTTGTTGTGCTTTGCAGATATTTTTTCACAAATTGAAGGTTTCTAGCAGTTTTACATCAAATTCTGGTCTATGGCATTTTTCTAACAGCTAGTGCTCATGTTCTCTTTCTGTGTCATTCTCATAATAGTTCAAACTTTTCATAGTGATAAGTATGGTGCAAAAACTTTGACATGGGGCTGAGCCCCGGTGGTGTAAGTGGTTGAGTTGCGGGACTGCGGCCTGTGGGATTAGTGGTTCAAATCCAGCGGCGGCTCTCAGGAACAGCACTGGGTAGCTCCCACGGCTACCAGAGACAGTGATGTCCCCCCCCAAAACAACAGCAAAAAAAACTTTGACATGTACTGTGAAACAAAAAAATTCACATAACTTGCTTTATAGCAGTAGTTTGGAACCATAGTTAAAGTATGTTGAGGCATGCCCATTTGTCTGCTAGAATTTTAAAATTAAATAATGCATGAGTATCCAGATTCTGTCTGCGAACATTTTCATGGGTTTTTCTTTTTAAGAATGTATTTGTCCTTAAAGTATGTCAAGGTCAACATTGAAGTCTCCAGCCACTCCTTGGGGAGAAAGCTTAGCTCTCTTTGTTCAGTCAAGAGTTAAGTCTCAGAAATTCACCAGGGCAGTTCTTCCAAGCCATATTGATTGCTCTGAGTTGGAATCTACTTCATGCTTGTGAGAGACATACAAAATAATCTTTACATAAGCTCTTATCAAGTTTTATTTTTTTTTGTTTGTTTTGGGGGGTGGGGGGCATCACTGCCTCTGGTGATTGTGGGCACTACCCAGTGCTCCTCCTGAGAGCAGCTGCTAGATTTGAACCTCCAAGCCCGTGGGCCGAAGTCCCGCACTCAACCACTCACGCCACCTGGGGCCAGCCCTTGAGTTTGATTTTTTTGTTTTGTTTTGTGTTTGTTTTTTGGGCCTCACTGCCCTCTGGTGGTGGGCGTAGGAGGTCCAGCCTTGCTGTTGGATTTGAACCTCCAACTCGCACACAACCACTACGCCACCAGGACTCAGCCTCAAGTTTGATTTTTACTTAGAGTGACCTTGTAAGACAGTAGAATTGCTCCTGTCCCATAGGGTTTCCAAGGCTGTAAATCTTTGCCAAAATTGACTGCCACATCTTTTTCATAAGAAGCTGCTAATGGATTTGAGGTGTGACCTTTGCATTAGTAGACTAGTACCAGGTCCATAGCAACCTCGAGGTTTTCGTAGACTAAATATTTAGGAGACCAGCCACCTCATCTGAAAAGTGATGAGCAACTGAAGAGTTAAGACGACTCTCCAACCCTGCAGTTAACCGCGCTTGTGTATACTCCATTACACCACCAGACCCCTAATTCTAGAGTAGTTAATTATAACTTAATAAGTAATTTTATGCTATTAATTACTAAGGATTAAAGTACCATATACACTCGAGTATAAACCAACCCAAATATCAGCTGAGGTACTTAATTTTACCACAAAAACTGCATTAAAAATGCTGGACCCCCAATAAAGTGGTTTATTAAAAAAGAGCGGGAGAGAGGAACTTATACCAAGGGCTTGAGTAGAAAATACTTGGAAATGAAGATGACATCATAAGTACAAATATGCTTGATACAAATGATGTATTGAATATTATAAGAGCTGTAAGAGCCCCCAATAAAATTATTGGGGAAAAAAAGTGTGCTGAAAAAACTTGGTTTATACTTGAGTATATACTATAATTATTTTAAGGCATACATCAGAACTCCCTTAGTACAATATAAATATGCCTATAATTCCATTGAATTAAAATAAATGAAACAGTATAATGGTCTGTAGGCATAAGCTTAAAAAAAAAAAGTACCATGGAAAAATCATACTAAGTAATTGTAAAGAAAGATGTTAATCAAGTTCTATAAAAGTATAAGGCAGATGGACTGAGCCCTGGTGGCGTAAGTGGTTGAGTACGGGACTGCGGCCCCCGGGCTTGGCAGTTCAAATCCCGCAATGGTCTCAGGAGCAGAACTGAAGTTTAAAGTGAAAGGAAGCAGATAACTTACGCTATTCGAAGACTGGTGATTTTGAATAATCTAAGGTTATCTTATTCAAGGTAGATGAGGTTTGAGTAGAGGAGCTTGAGTCGACAGTATCAGTAGTATCTAGGTTCTTGTTGTGAGGATACGGGTTAGAATTGATTTAGGCCATATCACTACTTTTCATTGAGTCTGTTACTCCAGCAGCTATGTAGGCTTTATACTCTATATGTGGATGAGTCTAATTTACAAAGGAGTATTGCCGTGTTTCACATTGGATGTGAAAACCAGAACCACTAGTGGTGTTTTAAAAGTGCCAGCTCTCATTCTGATAAACAGCTCTTGGGCTGTATTTAGTAGTATAGGTATAGGTATACCTGGTGAGGAGCTAGGATTAAGAACCATTGCTAGTAACATGAAAGACAAGACAAAGGAGCAGCGGAAATTTTAGCTCTTAGCAAACTTGTCATCAAATTCCAAGTGTAGGAAGAATATTTAATGAAATAGTTTTTACAAATAGTGCATCATGTAAGAAAGATCTCTTAAAACATTGTTCCTTTTCCTAGAGTGTTATTCATTATAATACATTTACATTGTAATATGTAATATTTGTCTCAGTCTGTGTTTCTTGAGGCGTTAAAGGCTGGGCTAATAAGCCAAAGGCTAACTGGGAAAGCCATCAGCTGCTACACTGGGTATGGATATAGCAATGATTTCATAATGACCTATAGCCATGGGAGCCCGGTAGGATGATGGTCAGCGTCAACTTCACAACTTGTTTGTTTGTTTATTTTGTTGTTGTCATACTTATTACTAATCTAGGTGTTCTTCTGTAGGGCTTTCTGATTACTAGATTCAAATATTTTTGTCATGTTAACACATTAATGTGCTTCCGCCCAAACACTGGTAAATTTCTTTAGAATTTCTGGTGTTGACTATACACAAAATGCTTGATTTTAATGATAACACAAAAGGAAATGGATGATCTGTTCCCGTTTTCCTTTGATAAATAGACCGTATAATTATAGCAGTACTGACTTTGAATCCAAGATTTCATTTTGGCAATAATTGGTGATTAATAAATGTATATTTAGTAATATGCATGATTTAATATAATTGGCTGTCTTCTTTTCCTTTCAAAAATAGATGTTCAAGACAGAGTTCCTTCATATTCCCAAGGAGCAAGACCAAAAGAGAATTCAGTGAGCACTTTACAATTGAATACATCATCCACAAGCCATCATTTGCCTTCTGAACATCAGTCTATACCATGTTCCAGGGATTCCAGCAGAAGTTCTTTCAGATCACACTTTTCTCAAAGAGAATTAGAATCTCCTCGAAGCAGTACACAGTCTGCATTTTCCTATATTTCAAGTAGAGATGATACCCCAGCCATGAGCAGTTCAGAAAGAGCTGCTTCATCTCAAAGGTCATTTCAAGAACCTTCTGACAATGAAGGAAGGCGTACAACTAGGAGATTGCTGTCACGTATAGCTTCTAGCATGTCATCTACTTTCTTTTCCCGAAGATCTAGTCAAGATTCCTTGAACACAAGATCTGCGAATTCTGAAAATTCTTATGTTTCTCCTAGAGTCTTACCTTCACAGTCTCGTAGTAATACAGCATCAACTTCTGAAGTTTCAGATAGTAGAGCATCAGAAACATCTCAGGGATTTAGATTTCTTAGACGAAGATGGGGTTTGTCATCCCTTGGCCAAAATCATAGTTCTGAGCCAGATTCTGAAAGTTTTAACCAAGAATCTGAAGGTAGACATACAGGACCGTGGTTATCATCCTCACTCAGAAATAGATGCACCCCTTTGTTCTCTAGAAGGCGGAGAGAAGGACGAGATGAGTCTTCAAGGATATCTACCTCTGATATACCATCTAGAGCTCATCACATTTTTAGAAGAGAAGCTAATGAAGTGGTTCATCTTGAAGCACAGAATGATTCACTTGGGGCTACTGCCCACAGACCACAGGCCTCTGCGGCATCAGGCGGCGCTGCCACAGGTGGCTCTGCGTCAGATTCAGCTCACAGTGTACGGAATTCAGGAATCACGGGAATTCTTCCTGGTTCCTTATTCCGATTTGCTGTCCCCCCTGCACTTGGAAGTCACTTGACTGACAATGTCATGATCACTGTAGATATCATACCTTCAGGTTGGAATTCATCTGATGGGAAAAGTGATAAAACTAAAAGTGCACCCTCAAGAGATCCAGAAAGACTGCAGAAAATAAAGGAAAGGTAATCTGAATACTTACATTCTATAAAGCATGAGCAGATTAGAGGAAGAACGCTCATATTTCTAAAATGCCTTTTCATAGTATTGATACCTAAAATGTATTTTCTTAAAATTTATATTCAGTAAGATGTTAGCAAGGGGCCCTCGTAGGATGGGCAAAGCATTAGACCACTAACTGGAGTTGGCAGTTTGAGCCCACTAACCAGTTTTGGGGAGAAAGGTAAAGCAATTTACTTCTATAAATGTGAGAGCCTCTGTAACTCCTTTGTCCTCTAGGCCTGCTGTAAGTCAGAACCAACTCAGTTCTCAGCATGCTAAATTTTCTCAGGTAAATGATGAGTTATGTGAGTTAGGCATTGAGGTGTAGTGGATGGCATCAGAAAACCAAAGTTTGCCTACGGTTTGGAGTACAAGTATGCACAAAGATAAAAGCCTATCTTCTGCTCTATGCCTTGCTAGGCTACTGAGTAATGACATTGGTTAAGAGGACAATGTAGATGGCCATGGGTAGTCAAGACAATGTGTCTTATCCTTTACTGAGATGATTTATTTACATAAATACAAGTATTTTTGTACCCAGGTGGCGTAGTGGTTGAGTGCGGGACTGCAGCTCACGGGCTTGGTGGTTCAAATCCAGCAGCAGCTCTCCAGGAGCAAGGCTGGGTAGCTCCCACAACCACCATAGGGCAGTGATACCCCCCCACCCCAAAAGTATTTCTTACAGTTAATTATTTTTTTGTGCCAAGTGAAAAGATTCAAAATTGATTTGATTTTGCAGTCCAAATGTACACTGAATATTCTTTCTATAGTAGGAATATTTTACTTTGACAAAAAGCAGTTAAAATTGAGGATTCAGAATCTTTATGTAAAATGACATCTTTTTTTTTTGGGGGGGGGGCATCACTGTTCTCTGGTGGTGGGAGTAGGAGGCCCAGCCCCGCTGCTGGAATTGAACCTCCGTCCCAGTGGGCTGCAGTCACGCGCACAACCGGGGCTCAGCCCATAAAATGACATCTTTAGCGAATTGAAAAATCCAAAGACCACTGGTAAGAGTGAAAAAAAGAAAAGAAAGAAAGAAAAGGCAGAAGTTTCAGTCCAAACTTGACTATTAGTATTGTCATCTGTAAGGCCTAATTTTTCCATCGATTAAGTTTTTAATCATAAAGTGCAGTGAGGTAGTACATGTGAAACAGTAAAACTTAAAAAGACTATGGTGATCGGTGTTTTTTTTCTTCATAAAATGTCTCATGTAATAGAATTGTTTGGAAACAAAGTGTTTGTATTTTAACAAGAAATGCATTGAGAGCCAACTCTTGTTATCAGTGGGGCTTCACATGCTTTCAGAGATGTTGCACATTGGGTCACTATCCTCTTTATTGTTTCTTCTGTAGGACTAGATATATCATGTGACTATTCCCATTCCACATTTGCAGCTTGCTAGTATTTCTTCCTTCCCAAAAGATTTACTCTGACTTGCTGTGTTAGCTTTAGTACCAGCTTATTCTGACACCTTCCTTTGAGGGAAAGGATGTATGCTGAGGGGTCTAATAATGATTAGATAGCTCGCTCTCAGAATTTGGCTCATTTGAGTGCAGTGGTGGAGATAGAAGGCAAAGCTTTGACTTAGTGGTCTCCAGTAAACCCAAACCAAACCCACAACCACCATGTCAGCTCCAGTTCCTGGCAACCCTCGTGACCTGCTGACCCTGCCAGTGGCTATCAGCCCAACATTTAATCCATTTCACTAAGCCACCGTCAGTCATTTGTGATCTTCAGAAGGAAGCGACATGGAATTGGTTGGTATTCAACCTACATGGTGGTTGAACCCACCCAGTAATACTGTCGAAGAAAGGCCTGGTGATCTGCTTCAGTAAAGACTACTGGAAAAAGCCACCAAGGACTAGTTCTACTCTTAATACCTGGATTTACTCTTAGTTGATTTTAAAAGCTCTGGGTTTTAAAAAGCATTTTATGTTTATTATGTTAGAGGAGCGTGGAGCCCTGCTGGCCTGTTGATTACACATTGGGCTATTAGGCACAAGACCAGCAGTTTGAATCCACCAGTTACTATGGGAGAAGAACCGGTCGTTTTTTCCTGTGTGGAAAAATTTCACAATCTCAGAAACCCACTTGGGCAGTTCTACTTTGTCCTATAGTATGATTAAGAGTCAAAAAAACCACGATAGCACAGTTTGTTAGAAAAGTTAATGTGTTTGTGGCTCATGCATTCAACATGTTAGACACTCTACCATTAATATGTGTGAAAAAAAAATTGAATTTCTCTAGCAAAAAAATACAATCTAAATGCAAAATAGAAAAAACAAAAAGTTTTTCAACCTTGTAGAATATTCCTTTGTTTTTGGCATAAGCTCACAGTTGAGGGTTTAGGACAGTGATTCTCAAGCTGTGGGTCGAGACCCCTTTCGGGAGTCAAATAACTTTCACAGGTGTTGCCCAGTTCATAACAGTAACTAAATTACAGTTATGAAGTAGCAGTGAAAATAATTTTATGGCTGGGGGGGTCACCACAACATGAGAAACTGTATTAAGGTCGTGGTAGTAGGAAGGTTGAGAGTCACTGGTGTAGGGGAATAGATGTTGAGGTTTCTTGCTGAATTCATTTAGCAACCTATTTAATCCAAGTTGTATTTTCATTAACAGTACTATCTTTGGTATCATTAATTTACTGAATACCTATTTGAGCCCAGCAATGAAGTGAATCAATAATGATTTCAGATAAAAAATTACTATACTTCATACAGATAGTCCCTGGATCCGATCCAAGTGTGTCCTTAAATTGAATTTGTCTGTAAGTCAGAATAGGTGTATACAATTCTTCTTTAACCTGACTTTAAGCCCACTGAGTCTGAGTAGACTTGAAGGCAGTGGGTGGATAGTGCAAGAAAAGATCAGCCTTTTCAGGGATTTTAAAGCTGTACAAACAGAAGTGAAGGTAATTATGATAAATTTATAAATAGAGTTGATTCAGTAGTTTCAAAATGATGGCAAATTTACATAACATTAAAAGGCAAGTGGGATTTATCAGTAAAACAGACATTCTTAGTCTAAGGACTTATATATAACTTGCATTCTGCATTTAAATTAAGCAGTGCCTTTGGGCATGATAAATAGGGTCCATTGCCTTTGGGCATGATAAATAGGGTCCATGGGCTAATGGAAAGTGTCCATCTTTTAAAAACATACCCTTAAAACTTTTAGAATTAATTGATTACTGAGGCCCTGGAAAACAGAATTTTAAAATCTGCTTTTATTTTTACTGTAATAAAAAATATCATCAATGTAAGCATAGAAAATAAACATTTTATTTTATGTAAATGAAAAATCCAAATCTGTATCTCCTTAAAACTACCTTAAGCAATTTTAGGGGAAGAGAGTAGAGAGGTAAAAGTGATGTGTATATCGTTCCATTATACTAACAGCTCTTCAACCATTCCATATATCAGTTCTATTAAGCATGTTAGGTATAACATTTATGTTACTATTTATGTTAGGTACTTAGAGACGTGAAGTCATCTGGCATACTGCAGAAATTAAACTCTCAAGCACACTTGTAAAGAAAGTGACTAAAAGATCTGGAATGTAATCTCGTTTCAAAAACAGCATTTCTTAAGTCTTTTGCACATAAGTGAAAGGAGTCCAGATGGGTCAGTGTTTAAGACCTGGATTATTAACCAAAGAGTTTACGGTCTGAACCCATCAGCTTTTCATGGGAGACACACATAGAAGGCTGCTCCCAAAATATTTATGGCTTTGGAAATTACGGGCCATTTTAGTACTATATCCTATCGACAGCATTGTGTTTGGGGATGGGGGTCTGCATTTTTTAAAAATCATTTCATTCTGGATGATTATTTCTGCCATATAAGATTTTTTTGTTGTTTTTCTCAGCTAGAAGTAGAACGTGAGTTGAAATAATGTGTAAAAAAGGGATCTTGTTTGGGATTTTGTGTGACTAGAAATTATCAACAGGGGTGAGTTAGGATGGCTTTGTTGAACAATATGTCTTCTTTCCTAGCCTCCTTCTAGAAGATTCTGAAGAAGAAGAAGGTGACTTATGTAGAATTTGTCAGATGGCAGCTGCATCATCATCTAACTTGTTGATAGAGCCATGCAAATGTACTGGAAGTTTGCAGTATGTCCACCAAGAGTGTATGAAAAAGTGGTTACAGGCCAAAATTAACTCTGGTACGATTTAACTGTTTTTAGAAAGTTTCCAAGAGATGAATATATGCATTTTAATTAATTATTTTGGTTATTGTTTATTAATGGTTGAATTGAGACTTGTCCTAATCATTTTTAAGTTCAAGTGTATATTTTACTATAAATTTTAATATATAACTTTAATATATAACTGTTAACATCTTTGATACATGTACAATACAATTTTAACAAGTGATGACTAACTAGTATGACCCTTCTATTGTGCATAATCCTTTTGAGTCATCAAAGAACTGTTTACAAATTGTGTGCCCTTAAGAAATGCTATTGACTCATTAAATTGGAATAATTGTAAAAAATTCATTTCTAGGTGTGATATGTAGGCTATTGAATAAGGTAGACAAGGTGCCTGCTCTTGGGTTGCTATTAGTTGTTTAAGAGAATGCCTTGCTCAGATGATGGCATTTAAACTGAGAGTAGGATGATACATGACTATCCATTTCAGAAATGGCAGACTTTCTAGCAGAAGGAACAGTTAGTGCTGTGACTTTACGCTGGAGTAATTTTATTGTGTTTGCAGAAGTGAAGAATGTGTGGTGTGAGCAAAGGGAGCTATGGTATAGTTGAGATTAGAGTATCTGCCTGAGACCAACTCATACCTGACTTTAAAGATAAGGTAACAAAAAGCTGCTTAGATTTGTATCTAAGTTTGATAGGAGGTCACGAAAGGTGGGGAAGTGGTATGATCTGATTTCTATTTTGGCTGCTCCTTGGAGAATGGTTTTTAGGAGATCAAGAATGGAAGCAGCAAGACCAATCATGAGTTTAATTTAAGTGAGCTTTAGTAAGAGAGTGATGGGATAGGACATGGTGGTGGGAAAAGAGGTAAATGTATGCACGTACACCCCCCAATTGTATTGTGAATTTAATGTACAGATGAAATCTTTTCTATTCAACATTTTGTAAATAACCCCCTCTCAATTTTCCTTGCCTTATCCCTCTTAACTGGATATATTCCCTTTCACCCAGATTAACATGTTTCTACCTTTAGGCTATAAGAAACCCCGCCCCCAGTCTATCCAAGAGTTGGTTTCTTTGGGTAGGAAAACTTCTCCCGCCCCCCTCTAATAGTAGTGAGACTGTTATTTTCTGGTTGACTATTAGCACTCAATATTATATCCTCAGTTTTCATCCATGTCATGAGATGTTTCACAGACTCAGATTCATTGTCAGTCTTTAGTGTTGCATAGTATTTCATTGTGCATATGTACCAAAGTTTATCCATTTTTCCACTTATGGACATTTACATTGTTTACATCTTCCTAATGATTAAGAGGATTGAAGGTATCTGGAAAGGCGTGTGGTGCTCATAGGAATTAAAATCAGGTATGACATAAGAACCTCAGGGAGTGAGGAATGAGACGTTTTTGGAATTAATGAATTTCATTAGCATTGAAAAGAGTTGTAGTAAGTAAGCCGTAACACAAAATTGTATAGATCTCAACAACTAAGTTCCCTGATAATGTTTCAGAAATCTTTCTCATACTTAAAATCTAAATATCCCTTTGGTCGAAGTTTCATACTAGCAGATAGTCACTTAAACATTTATTAAACAACTACATGAGCTGCTAAGCTTTACAGAGTGTGCAAAGATGACTAAGACTAGTACCAGTTTGGGAAAATGTAAGCAGAGCCTTTTGAGTGAGGTGGGGTATAATAGAAAAGACTTTGAATTAAGCAGCATAGTAATAAATAGATTGGTCCCTGGTACATATGAATGACTTCTGGTAAGTCTTTATTCCATAGAGTAGAAAAATGAAGCCCAGAAATATCAAAGGCTAGTACACCTTTTATTTTTTTTCTGCTTCTGGATCAGAAAATTGTTTTAATAATTATCTATTGAGAGAAATAATGCCTTTTGAATATTTTTCACATCCTTTACTTTCTTAGTATACAGGTTAATAGCATAATGGACTTATGATGAACCCAGGAAATATTCCAGTTTATTTTAATTTCAACATGCTCATGCCAACTAATCTCACTTTTCTTTCAGCCCTCATCTGGAAGATGCATATAAGTTACTATTGCTGTCTTGAAATTTATGTCAAGTTAACTATTTTAAATTTTTATAATTAATAACCCTAGTTCTGAGCTTCTTTAAGAGCTTGCTACTATTTTTTCCCGAACTCTGATACTGCCTGGCACAAAACAAGCCTCAACAATGTTAGTTGGATTAAATTGAAATCTATCTTGTTACTCCAAAACTTACTCTAAATTTGAGAACTAAAAATGTAGAGTCCTCTAAACAAACACAGGCAAGATACAAATGTAGACAAGACTTGATAATATGTTCAACTCTTGGTGGTTCATGTGTTAGAATAGCACTGCTCCACAGAGTTTTCTTAGTGGTGATATTCAGGTCCTCTGAGCGGGTTCAGACTGTCAACCTTTTTGGTTAGTAGTCAGTTGCAAACTATATGCCATCTGTGTTTGTTACTCCTTACTAAATTGGTGCCAAAATCTAAGGAATAACCAAATGTTGAGTGGACATGGAACAGAAGGAGCTACTTTGATCCAGACAAATACAGATCCTCTTTTTTAGCATCTTAGCCAGTAAACAAGCACACTCTTTGGACTCTAAAAGGTCTTCCATCCTATGGCCTCAGAAGATACTGACCTGAATGTTTGCCACTTGCTGTTTGGGAACCTATCTTATCGTGTTCATCACCCCGTGCCAGGCTATTTTAGGAAGATATGGGATGGACAGGTGACATTCCATTGCCTCTGTTTTCCGCTTCCCTTGATCAAGAATACGTGTGTGGATTCTTAAGTACCAGAGTAGGACCTGTTTTGCTCATATTAATCGTTTTATTTATTTATCTGTTTATGTACTTAAGAAGTAACCAGTAAGCTTTTCATAATCTAAGCCTAAAATTATGCAGGGGGGAATGGTTTGTGGGAAATAGCAAAACTAAAATTCTTGTGGAATTTGATTTTTACCAGGTTCTTCATTAGAGGCTGTAACGACCTGTGAACTTTGTAAAGAGAAGTTGCAGCTTAACTTGGAGGATTTTGATATTCACGAACTACATAGAGCTCATGCAAATGAACAAGTTAGTATATTTTGCCTAATTTGGTAAGTGTCTGTTCTATGCATGAAGGACAATCCTTGAAGAAAAGATTAAGTCATGGTCAGATACCCTACACTAAAATAACGTTTTTAACGTAATTCTCTGTTACTGTATAAGGTATTCCAATGTCCTGTTTTGAAGTTCTTTTAAAATGATGTAAATGAAAGGCAAATAACCACTAGTTTTAAATTTGCTAAAGTAAAATTCACCCTAAATTTTTCTAAATTTAAGACAAGTTCAGAAAAGTTTCCACAGTAAATATGCCAATCCGTTTCCCCACAGCTGCTTCAGTTGTTGCTTAAGTGTTGGCGAACAATAAGCATTAAGCCCTGGATCTCCTTTGTACTTCTGTTTTTTTTTTTTCTGTCCCCATGCTTATGGGGGTTTATTAGGGAAGTTATGAGCAGAAATCAAAGGACACCTTTTGTCTCCAGGAGTACTCTCAACTCTGCTGGCAGGCTTGTTTCCCTCTGGTCCTCTGCCCTCCTCCCTCTTTCGGCTGTATTACAAAGCTTCCTTAGCATCGATAAACACCCAAAGGGCACCCCACTCCAGAAGCCAGTCTCTTTGCCTGAAGTTACTCACCTTTCCGTGCTCAGTTTCAGGGGCTAGGAAGCCCTCGGTCTTCTCTGTCTCATGGTCTTGGTGCAATGGCCACTCTTGCCTCTGTTGCTGTTGCCTTTTCACAGAGGAATTTCACAATTACTCCTTTAGAAAACTTCTTCCTTGTGACGGTCCTGGAATTCTTCATTTTTTTATGTAAGAGTAATTTGTGTGTGTTTTCTTTGTGTCTGTCTGGCCTAGGGACTTCCTCCCATCATGTTTCTCTTCATTCTCCATATTCTTATTTCATACTTAATAAAACACATTGAACAAGTACACATTATGAAGTCTCTTTTACCCTAAGTTCTTCAGTGTTTGTATCACTAAAACTAGCCTCTTACCTAGTGAATAATGTCAAGGTTTCTCTATAGTCATTTAGTAACTTCTCAAATATTTCCCTTTCATTTCTCAGGTAATTTTGGATATGTTGTTTACTCCGCTTTCTGCCCCACATAATTACTTTTGTTCCTGAGTCTTATTTCTGAAGCTTAAAATTTTTAAAGCAAACTTGAGACTCTTAAAGCACAGTCCATATTCTGGGGTGAGAAATAATTGCTAAGGAAATTAGAGAAGTGATTCTAGAGTCAAACTGTGCAAGTGTGTTCAGCGTGTTTGTTATAAAAAGATAGGTGCAAAGGGGTACACGACTCGATAAAGGAAGTTAAAGGACTTTCCTGCACCCCCTGTCAAGGTGAAATTTTATAGCAAAAAAATAGTCATTTTAAAGTGAACAATTCTGCTGCAGTTACTACAATCACAGTATTGTACAGCCACCATCCCTTTCTATCCCAAAACATTTTCATTACCTCAACAGAAGATCCTATTCACCAGATGCTCCTCACTTCTACCTTCCCCACAACTTTTGAAACTACTAGTTTGTGTTCTTTGTTAATAAATTACTATTCTGGATGTTTCATGTAAATGGAATAACATGACTTGTAGACTCATTTTTAAAATTGGGGTATGTAATAGATACCCCATAGAAATCTATTAAAATTGATTAAAAGCAGATACACAATTCTTCTTTGAAGCATTTTTATAGATTAAGGTTAAGAATCAGCATTGGAAAGGATGAAACATTAGGTGATAAAGTGTAGATGCTACTCTAATATCCATTATTACTATTTTCTCTGGAAAGCTAGATGTCCAAGAAGAAAATTTGCTTTCATGAAGGAATTACCTTAAACCTTCAAGGGCATTTGCAGACGGTAATGGGACATTGGTATTTTAAGCTATAAGAGGGAAGAGCAGCGACACATGGATGAGAAAGTGAGGGAGTAGGGTTTCAGCAGCATTGTTTTACTCTTTGTGTCTTCCAAATCTAGCTGTCTGAGTGTGCCTCTTAAATTTAGGCAGGTCTTTTCGATTCAAATAAGAATGTTGCTTAATGTTCCTGAATTATTTTGATGACCTATAATCTTAAATAATTTAGAGGTGTTAGGAAATACAATGTGGAGTTATTGTATAAGAACAATGATGAAGTTTGATTAAACTTCTTGATTTAAACTTGCTTGGTCTATGTGAATCATGGATTCTGACAACAATGTTTTCAGTCATTTGATGAATCCAATTTGTTTGGTGTCCAGTGGCTTCATCTTTCAAGGTGATTTTTTTCCCAACTGTATTCTGAAAATAATACTTTGTTCTTAAAAGCAAGCAAAATAATCACTTCAGTGAAACATTTCAAGAAGTCTCTAAAATATTTCCAGTTTTTTTTTTTGTACTCATTAAAATTTGATAAAGTTACATGCTGAAGTTGGTAATTTTTTACCTCTCCCACTGTTGTGGCATAGTGGTTAGCAGTCCCAAACCACCAGCCAGTTCAGAGAAAGATGATGCTTTAAAAATTATGGTATGTAATGGATACCTCATAGGAATCTACTCCCATGAAGAGTTAAAGAGTCTTGGAAACACTAAAGGCAGTCCTACCCTATCTGGTTAATAGGATCTTAATGAGTCTGAATCAGCTCTATGACCCTGAGAGTTTTTGACTTCTTAAACACCCCTGTAGGCCAGAGTAGAACTAAGGCTGTACATCTTTACTGGAGCAACTGTGGTCATTTTAATCCATTAACCATTTTTAGCCATGGTATGCTCTAACCACTGCACCATCTCAAACCAAAATCTATTGCCATTAAATCAAGTTCAACTCAAGGCCCAGTACAGGATTTTGAGACTTTGGAAGTATGGAAACAAATAGCATCATTTTTCTTTAGGGGGGAATTGGTGGTTTTTAACCACCAACTTTGTAGATTACATTCCCATGTTTACCCCACAACACAGATAAGGCTCTTAAATGGTTTATAGTATTGATGAGTTAATTGGGGGGGAGGGGGGAGGATACCGTTTATAAAAGGAATATAAAAACAGATTCGTGATTAAGGAACCTGGGTGGGACAATAATACCAATAGCAAGGTCCAGTTCAAACACCAACAACTTTGCAGTTGTCAATACCCATAAAGATATGCATTCTCTGAAACCTAATGCAGTAGTTTTACTCCATCCTCTACATGGTCCCTGTGAGCCAGACTCCACTCAGGGCAGTGAGTTTAGACATGTTGGTATAGTCATGATTTGTCAGCATTGCTTACAAACTACAGAATGGTTATTCTGTTACCTTTATATATTTAAGTTAGCTGTGTCACATATGACACTTGTGCAATCAGCGTATGTCTTCATTACAGTGTAGTGTATTGATGGAGCTATGAAAATGGTTTTTAAGTAATTAGAGCCATTTGTCTAAATCTATGGTCTTCATAAAAAAATAGTTAAAATATTCTACCACCAAGTGATTTTAAAGTCCCATGATAATAAAAGGAGACGAATATGTAAAAATAGAGAATATTTCTATCCACTTAGGGTCATTAGTAAAATTTCTGGACAATTTTATTTTACCTCTCTTTAGTCCTTATTTCAGTAGACAGCACATTGTCCACGGAACCTTTTACTAGGAATTAGATAGGATTTCCTCTCGTTCATCAATGTACTACAGATATTAATCTCACCTATACTAATTTTTCTTTCCCATATTTTTCCTTTTGCTTAAAGGCTGAATATGAGTTTATCAGCTCTGGTCTCTACCTAGTTGTATTATTGCACTTATGTGAGCAAAGCTTTTCTGATATGATGGGAAATACGAATGAACCAAGCACACGTGTTCGAGTAAGTACTATTGAAATGGGGAGAAGGGAGGGTATTGTAGAGCAAAAGTTTGCCCCGAAAATAGAGTACTTTGGATATTCACTTTCTAGTTCCTTTGAGGAAGTCTCTTTAAAACATTTTTTTTTAACTGACGATCTTAATAGATTTAATAGAAATTGCTGAAAAATACCGTCCTTTAAAAACAAGTAGCCTAATGATGTCCTAAAGCTACTTTAGAGACTGATGTAGTTTTTGTGCTCTTAAAAGTATTTAGAATCGTTCAATGAGAAACAGACAAAATGGAAGCAAGGAAAAATGTTTTTTATTAAAATAGAAACTTTGGAATTTTGACTTGGAAATTTGAAATTGCATTCCCAACTGCCCTGTAAAAGATTCCACTTTTTGCATGTTCAGATTTTGAACTATTTAGTGTTTACTGTGTACACAGTTAGCCTTAATAAATTTATTTTGGTTATTTGGTAGGTATTATAAGTAAGGCATGACGTTTGCTCTAGGGAGAGAGGGAAAGCCTTATGCTCTGCTGCCTTGACAATTGTATATAGCTGGTATTACAGTCTGTGACGTTATTAGAGCATCCTGAACCCTTCACATCTTGAAATAAGTCCTTAAGCATCCTTCAAATAGTATAAAACTTTACATTGGTTTATAAATTTAGTAGCATATAATAAGATAGGTTTTTATTTTGAAAATTGCCACATAGCTGCATGTTATCGTGAGGTGTTCAGAAAAAATAGGACATTTATTCCTTTGAGCCCATTGACAGATTATTACTAGTAAGGAGAGAAAGAAGAAACTTATCAAGAAAGCGCCAAATGGAAAAAAGGTTATTGACTTTACAATCATGAGGCCCTAAATTTAGTTTATGGCATAAAAAAATTGCATAGAATTCACAAACCTTATAAAGTCTGTTGAATGTATGCCTTTGTAAAATGTATGATCAAGTTAATATTAAAGTGGAAGTCTTTTTTTCTTAGACAGATTTAAGTGTACAACTTCAGGAGCTATCAGTTAGGCAGGAAAGTATTTCTTAGATTTCTATAAAAAAACTTGACCACTAAAGTTGAATTTAGATAGACCCAGTTTTTGGAAGTGGTATATAGGCAGTCACCGGGTTATGAATAAGATCCGTTCCTTGGGGTAGCTTTTTGGGAATGTCCGCATTTCTTGTTTAACTTTACTTGAGTACAAGAAAAGTTTCCAAGCCTTTTCATTTATCTAAATTTGTTGTCAGTTAGATGCTCATAACCCAAGGATTTAGTATGCTTTGAAAAACAACAATACTATTGGATAAAATTATTTTAATGTGTCTGCTCCTAGTTAGTGTCAAGCAATTGATTTGTATATGCTTAATAATGGTTATATAAACAGCACAAAATAATCCCCTTAAGCTTGTAATTTCTGGTGTGGAGGGAGAAAGGCCCCTATTTAAATGTTTAAAACGGTATTTGACTTTTTAAGTAGAAATGAAATCTCCTATACTGCTTCTCTCTTTGGATCCATTTACAACATTTAAACTACTGTATTTCTTTCTGCATTGTTTCTAGTTTATTAACCTTGCAAGAACTCTTCAGGCACATATGGAAGATCTCGAAAGTAGGTGGAATTTCCCCTCCCCAGACTCGTTGAATTTACTTTTGTAAATTAAATCCACAAAGCTAAAACAAAGTGTTAAGTATTTCAACCAAGTTAAGGAGTCATTTATAAACTTGATAATACCAAAATGCACTGCTAATCAAACCACATTTCTTAATTTTCTTTGTGGTATAGGGTAGAAAAGAAATTATATTCTGCTTCTTAAGATAATGACAGATTTTTCCCTGGCTTAATTGTGGTTCTAGAAAAGGGGATTTTTATGTAGGTTTCCTGTTGTGTAAGGTCATAACAGAAACCTTCGAATTTTAGGTTTTGTCTTATTTTTAGTTCTTTGTTCATGGAGCTTTTGTGAAGCATCACCTCCAACATCAGGCCTTCTGCCTGGGCTCTACTGTAAAGGCACTCAATGCTCAAATCTTTATAGGAATCTGCCCAGTCTACACTCCTTCCAAGGTCCTGCAGTGTCCATGGTGTTGGATTTTTAAGTGTGTACAGATATTGGTCCTGGAGCAATATCTTGTAATTAAAAGATTTCCTACCACTCCTTCCCTGTTTTATGTTTTATCCTAAGTTTCCCCACTGTCTGATTCCAGTAGAACTCTTTGAAAAGTTTTTAAATATGCATTCTTTAATTGATTTCTCTAATTTCTTGGCCTCAAAACACTTAATGTGTGCATCTGACATTTTTTGTCACTAGGAAAGCTCAGTATCATTTGAAGTAAGATTTGAGAAAGATTTATTCCTCCAAAGAATCTTTTAATTCTTTGAATATTAATTTATATTTTTCCCAGATATGATGATAATTTCATTATCTGTAAATGTTCCACATATTCTTTAAGCACAAACAATGCCATGTAAAACTTATTTTCTTAGCAATAGTTGCCTCCTCCCAAGGTGAAAAAGTGAAGGAACAGATAGAGGTGAAGTACACCCAAACTAAGCTGAGAGCAAAAGGGGTGGTGCTGTAAGTTCACTCATAAGTACCGAAGTTAATATATTCTAAGCATAAGTTCCATTTGAGGTTTCTTTTCCTAGCGGGCTAATAAAAAAGTATGAGATGTTCCTAGAAAAGCAGTTTTATTTCTTAGTTCACTGTTTCTCCCAGGTATGGTATAAAACTTAACTGTAGGGTTTGATGTAATTGATCTGGTGTACACATTTGATATTATTAAAAGAGTTTTAAGAATTTTGTGAGATGAGTTAGATTTTGAAATATGAAAATTAAGTTTCACCTGTAATGGTTGCATAATTTCCTAGTGTTTTAGGGTCCCATTTACTGGCTGCTCTTAATTGTCTAATATTAAGAGGAGAAAAATAGATATGAAACTTTTCTGATAGGGAAGATGGCTAGTTTGTATTTTGTCGGTGTTTCATTTTCCTTAACGTGCAAAACAGTCAATAGGAAATATAATTTCATATTTACTATACTCTTCCTAAAGACATTCTACAATACTTTACATTAAATCTTAAGCCACTAATATGACTCATGTAGTTGGAGTCAGAAATGTTGCATAAGTGTCAAGTTTCTGACTGAAGAAATAAATAGGACATAAATCTCAGCAAAAGGTTTTTATTAGAAAATAAATAAAATTTAAAAAAAGAAAAGGTTTTTATTGACTCCCAATTATTTTAACCTAGGCTGTGTCTATATGAAGCTATTTTGGCCTACTGAATGGAGCCTTTATGTTAGCATTATATAGACATAGCTTTGATGTTGTTTCAAGGACACCCATAACCTGTTCTTCTATGTACATTTTCCCCCCCCATTTCATCGGATGCATCAAACATGCAGCGGTAATAAGCCAGATTCTACTCAGGTGTGTGAGAGCACTTGCCTTAAATTCACTCTTCCAAACATATCTATCATTAGCTTGTACGAACACAAATTGATTTTTAAAAACTTTAGAAAACACTTTTGAGTCATGTTCATTTTTACAAGAACTATATGACATCACAAAAATGGGGTGGGAGTGTTGAAGATGGGTATCACCCACAATCAATGCACGCTAACCCTGCCATGATAATTTATCATTTTGACCAAACAATATTACTAAATTGGGATTTTAATTTTAAAGCCATTGCTGTTCTGACTTCATATTTAACTCTCAGTTCTCATCATCATTGAATTCGTTCTTGATCATTCTGTTTTCTTTCAACAGCTTCAGAGGATGATTCTGAAGAAGATGGAGACCATAACAGAACATTTGATATTGCCTAACTTCATATAAGACAAATGGATGCTCTGTGAACAAGTGTTTATTAAAATTGGCAATTAAGTATTGATTTATTTTGTGGGGAATGCCTACTAAATACCTTGACTATATCTATACATATAGTGAATATATATATACACATGTATGCATGTATATATATATTCACTTACAGTGTTGCTTAATTGAAACCTTATTGCTGGACCTTTTAACATGGCAAGTGAATCTGATGTTTTATTAACTGGTAATCAAAAGTATTTTTCTTTTAGGTGAGTGGGAAAGAATTAACTCTTTTGTTTTAGCTCTCTAAGCTATGCCCGCTTCCAACCTTTTTTTGTGTGTATTCTGATTACTGTAGTCATATTTATGAAAAAATGTTCACGTTTTACTCCTGTTCGTGATAAAAGTGGGACAAATTATTTTCAAAATAAGCTGCCATATGGCACCTATTATTTCTTATTATTTTGCCTTAAGTTGAAGTTAAATTTTGATAATCATTTGCTTCCAGTGTTTGAATAAAAAAGAAATGAATGGGGGGGAAGTTCAGAAGAAAATTATATTAGGTTCCCAAATTTGATAGAAATTCTAAATTCACCTACAGTAAACTTAATTTTTAACAAAAGTATATAAACAAAATATATAAATGATGGATGATTGTTTTTGTATTGATTTGCAAAATGCAGATTATATTTGATAGGTCATAGTATGTAGATGTTCCTTTTAGGAATATTACAGCTATAAGTTATATCAGAATTGCCAGGAAATGCTATTTGGTAAAAAAAATTATTGCAATCTCAATTTAATGGAATATTTTAAAAGCCCACATTCAAAGTTTAAAACACTGGTTTTTGATGTGTTTTTTAGTGTTGTCACTTCTTTATAGATAAATATATAAATAAACTGAATCTTGGCTGTTGTTAACAGTTTTTTTGGTTTTGTCATTTCTTTGATGGTTTAATATTTTTTACTCGGGAATTGGGTGAACATTATACTTAATTTATCGTCATGAGTTCTGTTTACATCTATGACTATGCTTTCCTCTCTCAGCACCCTTAAAATGCTCTTCAAACTGCCTCTTTACTTGGTCTGTGTCATTTATAACAATCTGCTTTTTCAGAAATTAGAGACTGTACTTTCTCAAATATAAATAAGCAGTTTATCCATTGTAAATTACTATGTGGGGATTATATAAAACAGCTTGAAAAGTGCCCACATAGTTGGCTTATATTAGAGTTTGAAATGATTCCTTTTAGAATTGGTGTTCCAAATATATATTTCAAATGAAATAGGCAGGAATTCTATTAAAATTTCAAATTCTCACTTAAAGAAAAAATGCTCCCATGGGC